>CAUHTR010007636.1:42378-144753 GCA_959609185.1 Schmidtea polychroa | reverse complement strand
TTTTTTTTTTAATTTTACATTTACATTATATTCTAACAAGAGGTAAATTATAACGATAATATTTCAATTTGAATAAAAATTTTAATTAGTAATTATTCAATTTGAATAAATTTTAATTAGAAATTATTTAATTTATTATAAAATAAAACGCTGAGTTAATTTTAGATAAACTGGATATTAATATTTCGGAAAAAATAAATAAATAAATAAAATAAACACAAAAATAATATTTCTTACTTGAAACTAATTATCTAAATTAATTGGACAAATGAATAATTAAATGATAAAACACATTTTAATTAACTAAGTCAAACAATTCACAATATATATTTTATTATTCACATAAATTTAATTGTTAAAGTGCTTGTTTCGATTTGCATTCATTTCTAGACATAGCAGTTGCAATATGCATTTGGCGAATCTTATAGTGACCGTAGGCATAACTTTCATTACAATTGTACCAATACCTTTTATCGTCCAAACATTGGAGAGCTCGTTTTTCTGTCATGAAAGTATACAACTGATGATTGACACTTCCTATTCTTTTTTGTGGGATGCTCACTGTTCCACCATCAGTATACACTTTTTTATAGGCTTCATGTGTAAGATTAGAGTTTGTAAGTCTTATTCCTTTGGCTTTTAGAGTGTTTTTATCGCCTTGGAGTGAGTAGCACTTGGGTCGAAGAAACACCCATTCTTTATATTGATTTCCTTTATTCTCATCCTTGAATTTCCCGATTACCGAACAAATTTTATCTGAGAACAATGGATCAGTCACTGGATAATTTGAAGTATCTAGGAGCCCATCGGCAATCATTTTTGGATATAGTTGTAAGCGTAAATCTACATTTTTACACTCTAAAAAGAAGGAATCTGTGTCACCGGCTACGATATTAATTTGACAATTGAATTCTTCTCTATAACTCTGTAGTTCTTTATATTGAAACTGGTACATGCGAAGTTTGGATAAATCAAGTACGGTTTGTCCAATATACATTGGTCTATCTAAACACACAATTTCCTTATTGAGTATAACAGCAATGAGATCATCCGCAATCTTGATGCTACGACGAAACATAGGATTACTACAATAAGTTATCAATCTTTTGCTTTTGCTGCATAATCTCAAATTTATACGTTTCTTCAAGTTTTCCACAGTTTTACCGTATAAACTGTTGTTCTTTAACTTATAATAATCTCGCTGAAACGAATCTGTACTAGCTGCTCTCATTTTGGTATTGTAATCAATATAGCCTTTGAAAATAGCCACTTGCTTGAATTCTACAGCACGATTAACTTTTGTGACTGTTAAATAAAACTAGAAGTCGAATTCAAATTGTATTCAAAAACTATAACAATATCGGTTTGACTAAACAAATCATTAAATTGACGATTAAGCATTTATAAATAACAATAATAATTATGTACGCCATAATATAATACGAATATAATACTTTAATATATGTATATGTTAATTTCTTAATAGTAATAATTCAGATGTAAATTTATTATTATAATATTATATTGTGCTAATAATTAAATCTTCCTCACATCCCCCCTGTTTAAAAGGCTTTAGCCATTCTACATTTCGAATCATTGTTTTACCTTCTTTATCCATAAGTTCGTAACTTCTATCATGTAGTTTTTTTATCACTCGAAAAGGTCCTCTGTATCTATCATCTTCTTTTTTTCTTATGTCTATCTTTACTAAAACGTTGTCATCTATTTTAAATTCTCTATTAATTCTATCTGCGTTTCTGTACTTAACATTTCTTTGCTTTTCTTGTATCTCTTCAATGATTCTAATTCGGTCATTATTAACTTCCTTTTTGTTTTGCCATTCTCTTGTTATTCGAAACCCAAATACTATTTCCGCTGGACTTTTCCCTAATGTACTTTGTACGGTTGCGTTCAAAGCAAATTCAATTTCTGGTAATACCTCTACCCAATTGCTTTTTAATCTATCTTTAATTGAGGTACTCATGAAATCTCTTATTGTTCGAAATTGCCGTTCTATTAATCCATTTGCACTATGATGGTATGGACTTGAAAATTGAAGCATTATGTTATGGGTTTTAGCTAATTCTTTCATCACACCTGATTCAAATGTCTTTCCACAATCTACTTGAATTATCCTAGGAGAACCGTATTTTAGAATCCAAAATTTCATTATTGTGTCCGCTGTTGTTTTCTCATCTTGCTTAGAGACTGCTGTAAGAGAAATATATCGAGTGCACATATCAATAATTCCTAAAATATACTTTTTCCCATGTACACTTGTTTTCAAAGGTCCACAAAAATCTATAGCAATTGTTTCAAACGGTTTCGACACTTCCGTTTTTAGTATAGTTTCCTTTGTTTTAGTTGTTAGTGTTTTTCTTTTTTGACATAATTCACAATTTTGAATAATTTCTGTAGTTATCATTTGTAATTCATCCATGTCATAATTTACTTTTATGTAGTCAATCACTTTTTTGCAACCTGCGTGGCATAGGATTTTATGCATTTCTTTGATAAATTTTTCGCGATTGTTTTTAGGAATCCAAATTTTATTTTCTTTTGTCATGATAACATCATCATCAATCTTAAATTTAGTTTTTACATTTTTCATGATTAATTCTTTTTGATTTTCTATCTCAACATTACCCTTTTGCCAAATCACACCTTGCTTAACAGCTGTCATTGTTAAAAGTCTTGTTTTCATTTTTTCTGTTTTAGGATTTTCATGAACTTCCATACATTGAGTACATCGTCCACAATTATCTCGGGATAATGCATCTGCATTGGTATGTTCCATACCTTTTCTAAATGAAATATCCATATCCAAACTGCTAAGAAAATTTATCCAAGTTTGGAATTGTGCCGTGATTGGCTTTTTTTGTTGTCATCATGAATGTTATTGCTTTATGGTCCGTTCTTAATTTAAATTTTTTCCCATACAAATAATGTTTAAAATGTTGAGTAAAATAATAAATGGCCAATAACTCCTTCCTTGTTATACAATAACCTATTTCATGCTTATTCATTGAATGCGAACCATATGCAATTACTCGCTCATGTCCCTGTTCGTCTAACTGTGATAAAACCGCACCAATTGTGTCAAAACTTGCATCAGTGTCCAAAATAAATTCTTTCTGAAAGTTAGGGTATATTAATACTGGTGTTTTCGATAATGCATTTTTTAATTCTTCAAATGCTTCTTCACATTTTTCTGACCATATAAGTTTTTCATTAGTCGTACCACATATAGACTCTAATATTCGTGAAAACATTGAATAATTTTTTATAAATTTTCTATAATAATTACACAACCCCAAAAAACTTCTTAGTTGTTTCAAACATTTAGGTCTTACAAAATTTTTAATTGCTTCAATTTTATTTTCATCCACTTTCACACCTTCATTATTAATTATATGGCCTAAAAATTTTGTCTCATTTGTTAAAAATATACATTTTTCTGGATTTACTCGTAATCCCGCTTCCTTAATTTTCATTAATACTTCATTTATTCTTTTAAAATGCTCTTCTTTATTTGTAGAAAATATTAATATGTCATCCAAATATACAATAGCTGTATTCCACAGAAGTTTTCCTAAAACCATATTCATTAATTTTTGAAATGTAGCCGGTGCCGCAGCAATTCCAAAAGGCATTCTATTAAAACAGTACTGTCCGCTCCTTGTTGAAAATGCGGTTTTTTCTTGTGAATTATTTGTTAACTCCACTTGATAATATGCACTTCCAAGATCTATAGTACTAAAAAACTTGGATCCATTGAGTGAATCTAACATTTGTTCAATATTAGGCATTGGAAATATTTGTCTTTCTGTTATTTTATTTAGGTTTCTAAAATCCAAACACAATCTGATGTCATTCTTTTCTTTTTTCCAAACACATACCAATGGAGTATTCCAACTCGAATCACATTTCCTAATAATACCATTTTCTTCCAAATTTTTTATAGCCTCTTCAATCTTTTCTTCTAAATGAGCCGGTTGTCGTCTAGGGTTCATGTAAATTGGGCCTTCAGTAGTTTTGATTTCGTGCCATAATAAATCTGTTTTTCCAATGTCCCATTTATCAGCCATAAAAACTTCTTTATTTTCATTAATTATCTGATACATTTTATCTCCTTTTTTTAAATCAAATAATTTTATTGCTCGACTAAATCTTTTCTCATCATTATATGAGTTGCTAAATCTTGCCTCAATATTACAAATTTCATTAAAATTATTTTCTATTTCCGTATTTTCAGTTATACTATCGTTTATTTTCATTAACTTGATGTTGAATTGACGAAGTAAATCTATCCCACCAATAATTGGCGGTGAAACCTTTTTAACAACAACAAAAATCACATTCTCTTCTTTGTTACCGATTTGAATCTTCAATTTAACATTGCCAAATGTTTCCAATGGACTGCCATTTGCACACCAAATTCCTTCATTGTGAGGTTTAATATCTATCTCACCTATTTCTTTGATGATCGAGCTATCTATAACATTCATTCTAGCCCCCGTATCCAATAGACAATGTTTAAATAAATCCTATTAATTCCAACTATTACGCTTGGTCTTCCACCCATCTTATCATATACAATTTCTAAATCGTCATTTAAAACAGAAATATTATTTATATGTTTATCCAATGTTTCGTCATAAACAAACTTTTTACTGCTATTTATTAATTTTGCCTCACAAATACTTATTATCTTCTTACAATTCTGATCACATTTATTTTCAATTACATTAATTTTATCACGCATCCAATTACAATCATTAATGTCAGTTTTATCTCTTACGTCATATATAATCTTACTGTTACTCTGATTATCTTTCTTTATTACATCATATTTTTTTAATTTACTTTTCACGTTTTTAATACTATCTTCTAAAATTACATCTGATTTAAATCTAATATTTTTTTACCTTTAAATTTGATTTAGATATACTGTCTAAATTATTATTACTACTTTTAAAATTATATATACTGTCTAAATTACTATTACTATTATTATTAAAAAATATACTATACTTATCTTGGCGCACACAATCATCATTATTACCTTTTAATGCATGGCTCCTATCATCTCGCCTAATGATGGAGCCCTCCCATTTGGGTGTCCATCACTTCGGGTAGACTGAGAATCCTCCGCTTCGTTTCCGCGGTCTTCCATAGCTGCCACTCTTCCATCGGCATATCTGTCTTGATATCGTCTATTATCCTCGTAATTTCTAGATTGGTTTCTTCCTGATGATCGTGTGTCTGCTGTTCCCCAACATTGAAATCGCAAATGACCACGTTTTCCACATCCTGAGCATGAAATCGATGGACATTCTCCCCGGTGATGGCCAGATTCCTTACAAGCGTTGCATCTCAATTCTGAATTTATCTTGTTATTTTTGCATTCTCTAATCATATGTCCTTCTTTTCCACATCCATAACACTTCTTTTTTGGGCATTCTCGACTCGAATGTCCTAGTTCTTGACAATTCCAACATGTAACAAACGCGACTTCCACTTGCTCTGTTGTCTCTTTGGTAATACTGTTGATTAGTATTCCTTCCAGAATCGAATCTTTGAGTGTGCGGAATAGAATTGAATCTTGGTTCAAAATTTCGTCTTTCTTGAACATTAGAAAAATTGCGTTGTCGATCTTGTATATCGGCAAATCCTTGTCGTTTCTTTATTACGTTTGCGAACGTTTCTTTTCTTTGCATAACTGCAATACTAGAAACTTCAATGTTGATAGCATCAACTTTACGAATTACGTCCTTGATCTCTTCGACTTTTAAAGCATCTCGCATCTTGATCTCTTTTTGGATTTCTTTGTCTTTGACACAATGTATCAAAAAATAAGCGACTAATTCGTTTTTATCCCACTTGTGTTTCAATACTTTGTCGACCATTTTCTCAATCTTTTCGAAAAACACTGGCGCTGCATCGTTATCTTTCTCATAATTGTATAAGTTCAGAAAATCGCCTATCAGTGTTGACGGCTTCTTGAAAGCTTCTCTGAGTCTATCTTCAAAATTAATAAATTTGACATCGACGGCTTCATAAATCGGTAAAATATCTCTTGAAATAAGGCATTTTATCATCATATTTTGGTTATCCTGATCTAGACCACATAACTGAAAATATCGCTTACATTCTTCAATGAAAGTTTCGATTTCGTATCTTCCGTCGTAAACATCCGGAATCATCTTATTCACTATTGCCAGGGTCGCCATGTTAAATAAAACTAGAAGTCGAATTCAAATTGTATTCAAAAACTATAACAATATCGGTTTGACTAAACAAATCATTAAATTGACGATTAAGCATTTATAAATAACAATAATAATTATGTACGCCATAATATAATACGAATATAATACTTTAATATATGTATATGTTAATTTCTTAATAGTAATAATTCAGATGTAAATTTATTATTATAATATTATATTGTGCTAATAATTAAATCTTCCTCACAGTGACTTTTGCGCCGTAACTCAACCACTCTGTCAAAACTCTACCATTAACTACATAGTTTTTCTTAGGCTCATGAGTTAACAACAGCTTTTCAACTTTACTACCAGGTGGATAACAAAGCTCAGGAGCTATAGGTAAATCATCTAGTTTATCTTGTATACTATCAGGAATGACGATGTCAACCTCTAGAACATATCCAAGATCTCCATCAAACTTATCCCCATTTG
Organism: Schmidtea polychroa; assembly: GCA_959609185.1. Taxonomy (NCBI): domain Eukaryota; kingdom Metazoa; phylum Platyhelminthes; order Tricladida; family Dugesiidae; genus Schmidtea; species Schmidtea polychroa. The sequence goes on along the minus strand of CAUHTR010007636.1, from coordinate 138,049 downwards.
CACATCTTTCAACAATACCATTCATTTCAGTCTGATCATTTATCCATCTAAATTCACCAACAGGAAGTTTTTGCGACAGCGCCCATCCATATAAATTATTAACATCTAGGTATGACATTTGTGTTGATTCATCAGCTTCAACATGATGTTTGTTGATAAATGTCATTCCACCACGAATACCAGCTTCAAATAAACGGTAAAGCTCTGGATCTTGAATAAGTTCTACTGGTTCAGGTAACTGTTTAATAGCTGATGCCCAACTTAATCCGGGTATGGAAACAAACGATAGAGCCTCAAGTCCATCTTCGTCAAATGTTTTTTCTCTGAAAGCTTCAAAAACATCGGCCAACAGAAAAACATCCAACTTGAGATATACTAGCATGTAATCTAGCAGTGTCTCACAGTTGTATTGTCGCCAGATTCGATTTGCATGTATATAATCTTCTTGACTAACTCCCTCCCAAATCGGTGGTAATTCTGTTATTGACTGTAAAACATCCATTGATGTAGCCATATCATAAGGAAATATGCCTTTACCAGTTATTAAATGCGAATTGAAAATCTTTGAAGTAAGTGGAAGACGTGGCAAGTTTTTTGATAAATTTGCCAAGCTGCTATTTAAAAATTGTAAAGAATCAATGAATCTAATTCTTCTGCCTTTCGATGTCGCTGTAAGTGTGAGAAACTTTTCTGTTGATTGAGGAATAACAATTAAATTCCAATCGGGGAATTTTCCAATTGCATATTTTAATATATGATGAATGTCATATCCACGAAGATTATGAAATACAACAGGTAAAGACGGATTGATTCTTCTAGCCAAATTACAATCTTGACACGCTGCTCCGAGATATTGGCCGGTAAAATGATCATGATCCCGAACAGGTATATTGATAATCTTTTTACAAAGGTAGCAATGAGTTTGATTCGTAATTCTTCCTGCTGTTCCCAAGTGAGTTCCATCATTTCCTTCGATCCATTAATTTTATACCACGGATAAACTATGTCTGTAGCTATATCATCCAATGCTTGTATAAACTGAATGATACAGTTTTTCCCAACAAATGTTTCATTTCGAATCGGACAACCTTGATGAAGAAGCACAAATTCAGATGCAATCGGCTCATGTTTTTGGAAGTGCTTGTCATCTAGAGGTAATATTGATTCAAAGTCCGCGTAGACAACAAACTGCTGTTTTATAGTTTTACTCCAGTCTTTAAATTCGATATATTTATTCTCTGGCATTGAGTATAGAGTCGTCCGCTCCACATTCTTCCTACAAAGACCTATATGTCTTTCAAAAGCAGGACGTTTTTGAAACCCATGAAGACACGTATGACACCAATGTGATTGGATTCTGACTCCTTCTACTCTATCTCTGTAATTGAGCAGTCGATCGAGATTAGTTACAGCCAAAAAATGATAATTTAATTCTAAAATTTAGTTAATATTTTTAATGATTAAAAGAAATATTACCTTCTTCAATCAATAAGAGATATAATTGAGATCCCGTCGAAGTACTTCTATATACCAAGTCAACGAACGGATTCTTGAAAATATCATTAGTTTTTTGTTTAATTGGATCTTTATTATATTTGAGAACATTGATCGCTAGATTAGGATTCATTGCCTCAAATTGGCAAATGTTAACCAACTTCATTGGAAACCAATCTGATTTCCATTTTAACTCTAAATATATATATTTTTAGAATGATATAAATATATATTACCACTTAAATTATATTTTATTACTCTTTCTCTGTGGTGTTTTATGTCATCATAATGTAATACGGCCAGTATGCTATATAAAAAGCAGAATTGATCATTATTTTGAACATTAACTAAAGCCTGGCAGTTTTTCAGGTAATTTGGCGTTTTAATGTAACTTGAACCTAAGTAAATATCTTGATTTATATATATAATAATGTAAATAAACTTACCAGATACATGTATTATGTCTGATAATTTAGTTAAAATCATAGTAACTTCTAATATTTTATGAATTCTCCACCCACTACTTTGTTGAGTGTATTTCTCCAACTTTTCTTTTAATTTTTCAATTCCATCATTAATAAATGAAGATGACATTGTAATTGCTTTATTCGACAAACACCATTTTTTAATTTCACCATCCTCTTTGATAAACTCTGCACAAAGTCCAAATTGGATTTTTACTGTACCCATTCGTTGAATATGATCTTCTATTTCTCTGATGAGACAATCTGGAACAACAATGTCAGGAGAATTAATTGCAGATACATCGCTTGTCAATTCAACACGAGAACCATTTAAGTCAGACTCCCGACGTGGACACAATTGTATGTTAGAGTCTCCATTTCCGTAAAATATTGACTTTCGTTTTGTGGTGCCAGAGTTTTGTCTAACTATATTTATAATTAATATTAAACAACTTAAATAACATAACTTGTAACATATTCTTTAATCTGCTTAGGATCGTATGATGTATTCATTTTCGATTGTACTATAAAAAACATAATAATTGTTAATAGTAGAAAGAGTATTACTTTTAGTGATCATCCTGCTCTTCGTTTCTTCGAATCTTCTAAGATGGTGTCCGTGTTGTCGTACAAACATTAACCACCTACCTGGTGATATAATGAGACATTCCGGACATATGTAACCCGATAAGGTAGAGTCATTTATCTTGAAATATGATGATGTAACTGATTTACAGTTCTCCACATCTTCATGACTTTCGGCAATACAAAATTTATATAAACTGCATCCGTTCACTAAAAGAAAATAATCATTAATATTAGATAGAGAATAAAAAAATATTCACTTATATAAGTTAAATTAAAAGTTTAAATGACAAACATTTGAAAAGTTACTGCTTATATATTACACATGATTAAATTCTGACCAATCAAAATCAAGGAAGGGGTAGGAAAAATAAATATATTCTGACCAATCAAAATCAAGGAAGGGGTAGGAAAAATAAATGCGTTGCAGTATTTTAAAACTTCAATATATTTTAAAACACATTTTGATGCTAAAGTTGACTTATTTAACATTTTTCATAATAATTTAATAAAAAATAATGTGATGAACCCACAAAGTAATATCATTTTTCATCAAATTACAAAACAGTAATAACGTTTTCATAAAATTGTAACAAAGTAATAACATATTTCAGATAAATTTTCAACAGTTGTAAAATATTTAAGCAAATTGTAACAAGATTAGAAAATATTACAACAAAGTAGTAACATATTTCAGAGAATTTCAACAAAGTTGTAAAATATTTATCAAATTGTAACTAAAATAATAAAAATATTGCAACAAAGTAATAAAATAATGATATTAATTGGGACAAATCAATACATTATTTCGAAGACGGACAACAAATTAAAAAGAATATTGTAATAAATTGTGAAGTCTTTCAGTAAATTACAACAAAGTAATAACATATTTCGGAAATATTTCACCAGATGTAAAATATTTAAGCAAATTGTTATAAGATTATAAAAATATTGCAACAAAGTAATAAAATAATACAACATTTTAAACTCTAGATCAATCCATTTTATAGAAAATTAAATTTTATCTCTATAATATATGAATAAATATACAAGGAAATTACGTTAACTGTATGAAAAATACAAATTTATCGTAAAAACATGTGTGTATTACACACAACATACGAGACATAATTTTTAATCAAGCTATTTTATAGAAAATTAAATTTTATCTATATATTATATGAATAAAATCCTAAGAAAATTACGTTAACTGTATCAAAAATACAAATTTATCATAAAAAATGTGTGTATTACATACAAAACAAGATACATAATTTCTAATCAATCCATTTTGAAGAAAATTAAATTTTATCTATATATTATATGAATAAAATCCTAAGAAAATTACGTTAACTATATGAAAATTACAAATTTATCTTAAAAACATGTGTGTATTACACACAACATACGAGACATAATTTCTAATCAATCCATTTTATAGAAAATTAAATTTTATCTATATATTATATGAATAAAATCCTAAGAAAATTACGTTAACTGTATGAAAAATACAAATTTATCGTAAAAACATGTGTGTATTAAACACAACATACGAGACATAATTTTTAATCAAGCTATTTTATAGAAAATTAAATTTTATCTATATAATATATGAATAAAAATCCAAGAAAATTACGTTAACCGCGCGAAAAATACAAATTTATCGTAAAAACATGTGTGTATTACACACAAAGCGACAAACTAAAGTTTTAATTGAGCCATTTTGTAGAGAATTAAATTCTGCCTATACATGGTTACACTTAAATCCCAATTGAACAAAGAGAAAAGAGAGAAAAAGAGAGAGAAAAAACAGTAGAGTAGGGTATTGTGTGGACCCGGGAACAAAGGCATATGACGTCATCGATGACGTCACAAAGACATATGACGTCATACCCCCCGGGGAGGGGGGTATTTTTTTTTTTTTAATTTTTTTTAAAATTTTTTTTTAAATTTTTTTTTTTTTTTAATTTTTTTAAATTTTTTTTTTAAATTTTATATTACGTTGCGGTATTTTAAAAATATATTACGTTGCGGTATTTTAAAAATATATTACGTTGCGGTATTTTAAAAATATATTACGTTGCGGTATTTTGAAATTTTAATTATTAAATATATTACGTTGCGGTATTTTAAATTTAATTATATTTTATTCACATCATTCGAAAAGTCTTGAAGAGATCTATGCAAAGGTTTCACCCGGGTCCACACAATACCCTACTCTACTGTTTTTTCTCTCTCTTTTTCTCTCTTTTCTCTTTGTTCAATTGGGATTTAAGTGTAACCATGTATAGGCAGAATTTAATTCTCTACAAAATGGCTCAATTAAAACTTTAGTTTGTCGCTTTGTGTGTAATACACACATGTTTTTACGATAAATTTGTATTTTTCGCGCGGTTAACGTAATTTTCTTGGATTTTTATTCATATATTATATAGATAAAATTTAATTTTCTATAAAATAGCTTGATTAAAAATTATGTCTCGTATGTTGTGTTTAATACACACATGTTTTTACGATAAATTTGTATTTTTCATACAGTTAACGTAATTTTCTTAGGATTTTATTCATATAATATATAGATAAAATTTAATTTTCTATAAAATGGATTGATTAGAAATTATGTCTCGTATGTTGTGTGTAATACACACATGTTTTTAAGATAAATTTGTAATTTTCATATAGTTAACGTAATTTTCTTAGGATTTTATTCATATAATATATAGATAAAATTTAATTTTCTTCAAAATGGATTGATTAGAAATTATGTATCTTGTTTTGTATGTAATACACACATTTTTTATGATAAATTTGTATTTTTGATACAGTTAACGTAATTTTCTTAGGATTTTATTCATATAATATATAGATAAAATTTAATTTTCTATAAAATAGCTTGATTAAAAATTATGTCTCGTATGTTGTGTGTAATACACACATGTTTTTACGATAAATTTGTATTTTTCATACAGTTAACGTAATTTCCTTGTATATTTATTCATATATTATAGAGATAAAATTTAATTTTCTATAAAATGGATTGATCTAGAGTTTAAAATGTTGTATTATTTTATTACTTTGTTGCAATATTTTTATAATCTTATAACAATTTGCTTAAATATTTTACATCTGGTGAAATATTTCCGAAATATGTTATTACTTTGTTGTAATTTACTGAAAGACTTCACAATTTATTACAATATTCTTTTTAATTTGTTGTCCGTCTTCGAAATAATGTATTGATTTGTCCCAATTAATATCATTATTTTATTACTTTGTTGCAATATTTTTATTATTTTAGTTACAATTTGATAAATATTTTACAACTTTGTTGAAATTCTCTGAAATATGTTACTACTTTGTTGTAATATTTTCTAATCTTGTTACAATTTGCTTAAATATTTTACAACTGTTGAAAATTTATCTGAAATATGTTATTACTTTGTTACAATTTTATGAAAACGTTATTACTGTTTTGTAATTTGATGAAAAATGATATTACTTTGTGGGTTCATCACATTATTTTTTATTAAATTATTATGAAAAATGTTAAATAAGTCAACTTTAGCATCAAAATGTGTTTTAAAATATATTGAAGTTTTAAAATACTGCAACGCATTTATTTTTCCTACCCCTTCCTTGATTTTGATTGGTCAGAATATATTTATTTTTCCTACCCCTTCCTTGATTTTGATTGGTCAGAATTTAATCATGTGTAATATATAAGCAGTAACTTTTCAAATGTTTGTCATTTAAACTTTTAATTTAACTTATATAAGTGAATATTTTTTTATTCTCTATCTAATATTAATGATTATTTTCTTTTAGTGAACGGATGCAGTTTATATAAATTTTGTATTGCCGAAAGTCATGAAGATGTGGAGAACTGTAAATCAGTTACATCATCATATTTCAAGATAAATGACTCTACCTTATCGGGTTACATATGTCCGGAATGTCTCATTATATCACCAGGTAGGTGGTTAATGTTTGTACGACAACACGGACACCATCTTAGAAGATTCGAAGAAACGAAGAGCAGGATGATCACTAAAAGTAATACTCTTTCTACTATTAACAATTATTAATTTTTTATAGTACAATCGAAAATGAATACATCATACGATCCTAAGCAGATTAAAGAATATGTTACAAGTTATGTTATTTAAGTTGTTTAATATTAATTATAAATATAGTTAGACAAAACTCTGGCACCACAAAACGAAAGTCAATATTTTACGGAAATGGAGACTCTAACATACAATTGTGTCCACGTCGGGAGTCTGACTTAAATGGTTCTCGTGTTGAATTGACAAGCGATGTATCTGCAATTAATTCTCCTGACATTGTTGTTCCAGATTGTCTCATCAGAGAAATAGAAGATCATATTCAACGAATGGGTACAGTAAAAATCCAATTTGGACTTTGTGCAGAGTTTATCAAAGAGGATGGTGAAATTAAAAAATGGTGTTTGTCGAATAAAGCAATTACAATGTCATCTTCATTTATTAATGATGGAATTGAAAAATTAAAAGAAAAGTTGGAGAAATACACTCAACAAAGTAGTGGGTGGAGAATTCATAAAATATTAGAAGTTACTATGATTTTAACTAAATTATCAGACATAATACATGTATCTGGTAAGTTTATTTACATTATTATATATATAAATCAAGATATTTACTTAGGTTCAAGTTACATTAAAACGCCAAATTACCTGAAAAACTGCCAGGCTTTAGTTAATGTTCAAAATAATGATCAATTCTGCTTTTTATATAGCATACTGGCCGTATTACATTATGATGACATAAAACACCACAGAGAAAGAGTAATAAAATATAATTTAAGTGGTAATATATATTTATATCATTCTAAAAATATATATATTTAGAGTTAAAATGGAAATCAGATTGGTTTCCAATGAAGTTGGTTAACATTTGCCAATTTGAGGCAATGAATCCTAATCTAGCGATCAATGTTCTCAAATATAATAAAGATCCAATTAAACAAAAAACTAATGATATTTTCAAGAATCCGTTCGTTGACTTGGTATATAGAAGTACTTCGACGGGATCTCAATTATATCTCTTATTGATTGAAGAAGGTAATATTTCTTTTAATCATTAAAAATATTAACTAAATTTTAGAATTAAATTATCATTTTTTGGCTGTAACTAATCTCGATCGACTGCTCAATTACAGAGATAGAGTAGAAGGAGTCAGAATCCAATCACATTGGTGTCATACGTGTCTTCATGGGTTTCAAAAACGTCCTGCTTTTGAAAGACATATAGGTCTTTGTAGGAAGAATGTGGAGCGGACGACTCTATACTCAATGCCAGAGAATAAATATATCGAATTTAAAGACTGGAGTAAAACTATAAAACAGCAGTTTGTTGTCTACGCGGACTTTGAATCAATATTACCTCTAGATGACAAGCACTTCCAAAAACATGAGCCGATTGCATCTGAATTTGTGCTTCTTCATCAAGGTTGTCCGATTCGAAATGAAACATTTGTTGGGAAAAACTGTATCATTCAGTTTATACAAGCATTGGATGATATAGCTACAGACATAGTTTATCCGTGGTATAAAATTAATGGATCGAAGGAAATGATGGAACTCACTTGGGAACAGCAGGAAGAATTTACGAATCAAACTCATTGCTACCTTTGTAAAAAGATTATCAATATACCTGTTCGGGATCATGATCATTTTACCGGCCAATATCTCGGAGCAGCGTGTCAAGATTGTAATTTGGCTAGAAGAATCAATCCGTCTTTACCTGTTGTATTTCATAATCTTCGTGGATATGACATTCATCATATATTAAAATATGCAATTGGAAAATTCCCCGATTGGAATTTAATTGTTATTCCTCAATCAACAGAAAAGTTTCTCACACTTACAGCGACATCGAAAGGCAGAAGAATTAGATTCATTGATTCTTTACAATTTTTAAATAGCAGCTTGGCAAATTTATCAAAAAACTTGCCACGTCTTCCACTTACTTCAAAGATTTTCAATTCGCATTTAATAACTGGTAAAGGCATATTTCCTTATGATATGGCTACATCAATGGATGTTTTACAGTCAATAACAGAATTACCACCGATTTGGGAGGGAGTTAGTCAAGAAGATTATATACATGCAAATCGAATCTGGCGACAATACAACTGTGAGACACTGCTAGATTACATGCTAGTATATCTCAAGTTGGATGTTTTTCTGTTGGCCGATGTTTTTGAAGCTTTCAGAGAAAAAACATTTGACGAAGATGGACTTGAGGCTCTATCGTTTGTTTCCATACCCGGATTAAGTTGGGCATCAGCTATTAAACAGTTACCTGAACCAGTAGAACTTATTCAAGATCCAGAGCTTTACCGTTTATTTGAAGCTGGTATTCGTGGTGGAATGACATTTATCAACAAACATCATGTTGAAGCTGATGAATCAACACAAATGTCATACCTAGATGTTAATAATTTATATGGATGGGCGCTGTCGCAAAAACTTCCTGTTGGTGAATTTAGATGGATAAATGATCAGACTGAAATGAATGGTATTGTTGAAAGATGTGCAAATGGGGATAAGTTTGATGGAGATCTTGGATATGTTCTAGAGGTTGACATCGTCATTCCTGATAGTATACAAGATAAACTAGATGATTTACCTATAGCTCCTGAGCTTTGTTATCCACCTGGTAGTAAAGTTGAAAAGCTGTTGTTAACTCATGAGCCTAAGAAAAACTATGTAGTTAATGGTAGAGTTTTGACAGAGTGGTTGAGTTACGGCGCAAAAGTCACAAAAGTTAATCGTGCTGTAGAATTCAAGCAAGTGGCTATTTTCAAAGGCTATATTGATTACAATACCAAAATGAGAGCAGCTAGTACAGATTCGTTTCAGCGAGATTATTATAAGTTAAAGAACAACAGTTTATACGGTAAAACTGTGGAAAACTTGAAGAAACGTATAAATTTGAGATTATGCAGCAAAAGCAAAAGATTGATAACTTATTGTAGTAATCCTATGTTTCGTCGTAGCATCAAGATTGCGGATGATCTCATTGCTGTTATACTCAATAAGGAAATTGTGTGTTTAGATAGACCAATGTATATTGGACAAACCGTACTTGATTTATCCAAACTTCGCATGTACCAGTTTCAATATAAAGAACTACAGAGTTATAGAGAAGAATTCAATTGTCAAATTAATATCGTAGCCGGTGACACAGATTCCTTCTTTTTAGAGTGTAAAAATGTAGATTTACGCTTACAACTATATCCAAAAATGATTGCCGATGGGCTCCTAGATACTTCAAATTATCCAGTGACTGATCCATTGTTCTCAGATAAAATTTGTTCGGTAATCGGGAAATTCAAGGATGAGAATAAAGGAAATCAATATAAAGAATGGGTGTTTCTTCGACCCAAGTGCTACTCACTCCAAGGCGATAAAAACACTCTAAAAGCCAAAGGAATAAGACTTACAAACTCTAATCTTACACATGAAGCCTATAAAAAAGTGTATACTGATGGTGGAACAGTGAGCATCCCACAAAAAAGAATAGGAAGTGTCAATCATCAGTTGTATACTTTCATGACAGAAAAACGAGCTCTCCAATGTTTGGACGATAAAAGGTATTGGTACAATTGTAATGAAAGTTATGCCTACGGTCACTATAAGATTCGCCAAATGCATATTGCAACTGCTATGTCTAGAAATGAATGCAAATCGAAACAAGCACTTTAACAATTAAATTTATGTGAATAATAAAATATATATTGTGAATTGTTTGACTTAGTTAATTAAAATGTGTTTTATCATTTAATTATTCATTTGTCCAATTAATTTAGATAATTAGTTTCAAGTAAGAAATATTATTTTTGTGTTTATTTTATTTATTTATTTATTTTTTCCGAAATATTAATATCCAGTTTATCTAAAATTAACTCAGCGTTTTATTTTATAATAAATTAAATAATTTCTAATTAAAATTTATTCAAATTGAATAATTACTAATTAAAATTTTATTCAAATTGAAATATTATCGTTATAATTTACCTCTTGTTAGAATATAATGTAAATGTAAAATTAAAAAAAAAAATAAATAAATAAAAAAATAAAAAATAAAAAAAAATAAAAAAATAATAATAATAAATAAAATAATAAAATAATAAAATAATACTAAAATAAAAGCATAATAAAATAATTAATTAAGAAAATTAAAAAGAAAAAAAAATAAATAGAAGTAATTAAATAAAATTAAAAAATAAATAAATTAATTAAAAAAAAAAAAAATAAATAAAAAAAATAATAATAATAATAATAATAATTAAATAGCGTAAGTAATTAAAATAAAATATTAATAAACTAATAAATTAATTAAATGTAATAAATTAAAATAAAACATAATAAAATAATTAATTAATAAAATTAAAATGAAAAAAAAAAAAAAAAAAATTAAAAAGAAGTAATTAAATAAAATGTTAATTAAAAAAAAATGATTCGATTGACCTATATTTGATCTGGACATTGGGATGACCTTGAAAGTGTCCTGGAGTCCTTACTATTCACTACTGGGGTATAGACTGATATTATGTAAATAAATAAAACATATCAATAATACAATAATTGTAAATTAGTTTTTACCTTCTGTCATAAAGAATTATTTTTTATTTAAAATATTCAGGAAAATCCAAAAACACAAATGGAATAAAAAATTAAAAGGTTGATTAAATAGAATTTTCAAAATCAAATTTGTTGCTATAATTGATGTTGTTTTAATCGAATGTTACTTATTATTGGCTATTGGCTCGCAATACAATGATGTAAAAGTGACACGGCTCAGGGGCTCAAAGGCCACAGTAAAAGCTGATAGATTTGATATGAGTAACTTTTTTGAGGTTTGGTTTTTTATGATATATATTATTATCATATATAGATATATAGATATAACAGCTGAAGAAAGGCTTCGCGGTTATGTGACAATAAAAGGCGACTCATTTTATAATCTCATATCTTTAACAAAGTATTGAGTCACTTACTCTTTCGCCTTGTTGGCCAAATTCACCCTGAAAATCAAACAAGATTATTTAACAATAGATTACTATTTTACTTTTTCTCCTTTTACACCTTTTTGAAGAATCTAAACAAGAAAAGTTATTAAAATTCAATTAAATATAATCTTTACATTCAATCTTAAATTATTAATGCATTCACAATCAGAACCATTAATTCCATCTGTTCCTTTTTCTCCCCTGTCTCCCTAATAGATAATGGTTATAAATATATTGTATAATAGTTGGCAGAAGTAAAGTATAAGGGTCTTTTGGAATTATAAGGGGATTTTTGAAATTTAAGGCATCTCGACTATTTAAACAACTTATACTAACATGAAAATATTAATAATTATAAGAGAACAATTACAAACAAATTCAAAATTATTTGATTAAACATAATACATCTGCTTCTTTTATAAAAGATTCATTACAGAATACACAAATAAGTTTTAGGATTTCATTCACAGTTTTTATAAGCTCTAAATAGTCTTTTCTCTTATTGTGCCCTTGGGTTTCCATATCTGCAACAATTTATTCAGGCCCCTATAACTCAGTATACACACAATAAAGGATCTCTAATGCATAGTGTTGCATAAGTGTAACAAAATGACAACCCATTGTATTTTCAAATAAGGCTAATAGATGTCTCTGTACGCGTGATATTGACATTTTAAAAATATTTTTATTTTTGAATTTTGAAAAATCATGCATTTAAGGGTTAATTAAACGAGATCTTAATAGCAACGTGTTTAAATTACAAATCCGGCACTTGAATCAATAGGGAATAATTAATAAATCCTGCAAAAGTTCTAAAATCTCTTGATTGCTTACCTCTTCCCTCTATAAAGTTTTCTACAAAACAAACTCATGGTCTTTTTATAGAATTTTTATTAATTATTAATAATTATTTTATTAAGTCACTTATATTTCCAAAAGTCCTTTATACTTCAATTCCATTTAATATTTGCTTGAAAACTTTGACACTTTTGAAATTTATTCTTTGTTCTTACTTTCATTCCTTTGTAAAAAATAGAAGACTCCTCTAGAAATTAAGACAATTAGAAAATCCTTAAAGCAATACTTTACTTAACAAATGAGCATTCGTAGATGTTGTGGGTTGAATAGTTGTGGTTGTTGGTTCTTTTGTTGTAGTTGTTGTTGATTCTGTAGTTGTGGTTGGTTCTGAGGTAGTGGTAGATTCTGTAGTTGTTGTTGGTTGTGAGGTAGTGGTAGATTCTGTAGTCGTTGTTGGTTGTGAGGTAGTGGTAGATTCTGTAGTCGTTGTTGGTTTTAAGGTTGTGGTAGATTCTGTAGTTGTTGTTGGTTGTGAGGTAGTGGTAGATTCTGTAGTCGTTGTTGGTTGTGAGGTAGTGGTAGATTCTGTAGTCGTTGTTGGTTTTAAGGTTGTGGTAGATTCTGTAGTCGTTGTTGGTTTTGAGGTAGTGGTAGATTCTGAAGTCGTTGTTGGTTTTGAGGTAGTGGTAGATTCTGTAGTTGTGGTTGGTTTTGAGGTAGTGGTAGATTCTGGAGTCGTTGTTGGTTGTGAAGTTGTAGTAGATTCTGTAGTTGTGGTTGGTTGTGAGGTAGTGGTAGATTCTGTAGTTGTTGTTGGTTGTGAGGTTGTGGTAGATTCTGTAGTCGTTGTTGGCTGTGAGGTAGTGGTAGATTCTGTAGTTGTGGTTGGTTTTGAGGTAGTGGTAGATTCTGGAGTCGTTGTTGGTTGTGAAGTTGTAGTAGATTCTGTAGTTGTGGTTGGTTGTGAGGTTGTGGTAGATTCTGTAGTTGTGGTTGGTTTTGAAGTAGAGGTAGATTCTGTAGTTGTGGTTGGTTTTGAGGTAGTGGTAGATTCTGTAGTTGTGGTTGGTTGTGAGGTTGTGGTAGATTCTGTAGTTGTGGTTGGTTTTGAGGTAGTGGTAGATTCTGGAGTCGTTGTTGGTTGAGAAGTTGTAGTAGATTCTGTTGTTGTGGTTGGTTGTGAGGTAGTGGTAGATTCTGTAGTTGTTGTTGGTTTTAAAGTGGAGGTAGATTCTGTAGTTGTTAGTTTTTTATCAGAAGTTGTCGTTTGTAAAGTGGAACTTATTGATTGAGAAGTTTTTGTTGTTGTTGATGTTGTATCAGTAGTTATTGTGGTTAAGGTTGTTGGAAATAGTGTTGTTGTTACAATAGTACTTGAAGTCTAAAAGTTTCAATATTGAAATATCCTGATAATTAATTCATGAATTTAATCATAAATCTAATATTATTTTGAAACAGAAAATTATAAGCCGCTAATGCATTTATGTGGATACCTTGAGTAATAAACACATTTTGCATATTAAAAATTGAATTTGGAAATGGTGTAATTGGTTTTAAATCTACTTTACTAATGACTTATAAAGATTTGTGAAGGGATAAAGAAACAATACGCTGCAGCATAAAAAGGACAGGAAAATTAATACAGCATAGTCGAGAATCTATTCTTTAAACATTTTATTGATACGATGTATATCGGACCATTTAAAATAATAAATTTCTTAGATAAATGGATGTGCTTAATATGGTGTCACTATTTATCCAACATCTTTTGGGACAGTCTGCATTTTGATCTAGTGTCCCTTTACCCTACGTGTCCGACAAATGGTCCTGCATTTTGAATATTGTCAGTTTTCTGTTACTTTACATCTAATTAGTAGTCAATGCTCTACTTTTTATGTAGTTTTACAGGTCGAAATGTCAAATCGCCGGTGAGGTAGAGAACATTGTCATTTGCAGGTCAGTAGGTACAATCAGAGAGTTGATAAAGGGCTTCAAAGAAATTGGTTCGTTCTACCAGAAATATGAAACTTAAAAGAATGACTAACAGACAATTGGGAAGCAATGTTTTTTGATAATAATAGTTGTTTAAATATCCAGAGCTTTATGTAATTTTATATGTATGTTACAGTTAAAGTATACATTTGAGTCATTGAATACACTATCTAGTTGATATATGGTTCCACTAGCTGTTTCAGTGAAAGTATACATTATTTTAAATAGTGCACGCTTTATCTAGTTAATGTTTTCATTGACTAGTTGGTGTATACTCCCACTGATTAGCATTAGTAAAAGTTAAGATGTTTGAGACACATGCTTAGACACAAAATTAACCACAAAATACGCTCGCTAGTCAATGAAAAAAATTAACTAGATAAAGTATGTACTATTTAAAATAATGTATACATTCAATGAAACAGCTAGTAGAAGCATACATCAACTAGATGATGTATGTACTGATTCAAATGTATACTTTAACTGTTACATATATACTACGTTAATAATTATAATTTAGTTATTTCACAATTTATAAATAATAACTGAATAAAAATTAATTTTAATTGTTTCTCTGCAAATAAGAAAATTATAAATCATAATATACAAGTCAATCTTACGATGACATAATTTCCAATATATTTGGGTCTCCACTTCTTAGTTTGTGAACCACTTCCTTCCAACATCTAATTTTAAATTAAATGAATTGTGAAAAATTATGCATTTACCTCTTCTTTTCGACACATGTACTCATTCAGATTGTTTTTATTAGTTATGACAAACTCCGAAATAGTGCCCTTTATTAATAATGATATATGAAATATGATTTATTAATTTAAAAAATCTGAAATATTACAATTATTTAATTGTTTCATTAGAAAAAAATCAAACCATAAAAACAGTTTTTAGTATAATTTTGTTATATGCAAAATTTTACGATATCCAATTATTTTCAAATTCATGTAATTTTTTTCTAAATTCAGAGACCCGTTAAAATTTCAAACTCTAGCGCTGTAAACACAACTCCGATGTATGTCTGTGTATGTGAGCTTGGCACCGAAACTTAAGAAAACGCATTGTCATCGACAATGAGTCTATTCACCAAGTTTCTGCTTGATCGGGGACTGGAAGCGGGTTAATTAAAGTTATTATGTTATTCCTTTGTTATAATACAAAAGGTGAGTCCAAATACAACAAAGTTACCTTTAACAATATCTTGGGATATCCAGAATGCTTGCATATGTATTTTAAACCTTTTTTGTGATAAATAAAAGATATAACAAGAATGTTATATGTTTTATTTCTTTAATTTTCTTCATATTAGGTATTATTGGAATAGAATACATGTTATGGGTGTAATGCCCGTCATCTCTGTATTCGAGCTCAAGAAAATTATAGATTGAAGGTTTTGACCCATATTAGTGAGCACAATAAGAGCTGTTAGATTAAAATAGGTATGTCTGATTTTAAAATTTTATTAAAAAATTTGGATAATTATTGGGAACGTGTGATTTGTGAGGCGTTGTTGATAAAGTCATTGAATCCGAAAATTAATGTGCAGAATGCAGTGAATACTTGTATTTTAAATGTTTTTAAATAATTATATTTTTTGTATATTGCATATATTGATTGTTGTGTTAAATTAAATAATTAATAAAATTTTTTAAATTATTAAATTAAATTCTGAGTGCTAAAATTTTAAAAATAAAATATTAATTTAATTATAATTTTTAAAAAATAATTAAATGTTTTTATTAAATAAAAATTTTTTTTTATATAATTAATAAATTTGTTTAAAATCCTTAATTTATATAGTTATTATATCCCACCTGATGATGACAGGAAAACTGTCGAAATATGTCGTGAAAAGAATGTTTGATTGGTGTTATCTTATAATTAAATCATTGCCATGTATGTTTAACTATATATATATATATATATATATATATATATATATATATATATATATATATATATATATATATATATATATATATATATATATATATATATATATATATATATATATATAATATATATATATATATATATATATATATATATATATATATATATATATATATATATATATATATATATATATATATATATATATATATATATATATATATATATATATATATATATATATATACAATTATATATATATAAAATAATTATTAAATAAATACAATATCAATTGAAAGGAAATCAGTGGTGGAAATTGATAAAAGTTCCTATAATAAATAGTTTAATAAATATTTTATGAAATAATTTCACAACAAATAACTTTAAATATTTTGATGTTGAATTGATATTTGTTACTGTGGCATATAAACAAACTCGTCAATATATCAATAAAACATGAAAATGGAATTCACATAAACTTTAAATTAATTGCTACAATTTATTTCATTAAATTATACACTATTTTTTTGATAACTATTGATTAAAGTTCTGTCTAAGTTTACGCTTTTCATATTTTATTAATTTAATTTAAAGCTTAATTATATAATTTAATCGAATTAAACAATATTCAATTCAAAAATCAAGGTAATTAATAAAGTCTAATAAATTAATTGGAAATTATCAATTAAATTATTATAATCAATCCCTATTAACACTGAAAACAAAGTGAATCACTTTGAACAACATTTTAGCCATGCTTGCTCTAAAAGTTAGTGCCACCTGCACCACGTTTTCTCCGAAGATTACTATATGATATAAGTTGACTTCCTCAGAGGATTTCCCATTTGTGTATTAAGTGTGGTCTATATATAAAATATTCTTGTTCAAGATGAAACGTTGAAATCAATAAAAAAAGAAGTAAAAAGATGTGCAAGGCTAAAATGCTTTTATTCTCGGAAAAATTCAAAAACAATTAAATGCAAAACTACTGTAATGTAATTCTTACTAATTTTTCTATAATAAAAAGGAAGAAACCAAAATTTCTACAGGATGGGTATATCTATTTTATGTAGTGTATTTTGTCGCTTGTTTGCATATTTGTTTTATTATATAAATTGCTTACGCCATGTTTGTATGTTTCATTAATTTTTTAAATCATTTCTTGAATTTTATAATAAATTGACAAATGGAATTAATTATGAATTTTCAGCACACATGAGAATTTTCATGTTTCTTATAATATAATTTATTGTTTTACATTATAGGCAGTTTTTATCAAATCCAGTGCGGTGTACTATAGAAAGCAAAAAAATAATTTTGGTAATAAAAAACAACCCTATAATAAAAATACACATAGACAGACAAAAATTATGAGTAGTGATCATTTATTACGGAAATCTTTAATTATAAAAATATACTACTTGAGAATTTATCACATTACACTTCTCCATAAGTAATAAAAGAAGCAAAGAGGAGCAATGTAAATTACGATTCATTTTAAAAATTTTTTAGAAATTTGGAAAATGACAATAGATTATGGGAAAAGAAGAAGTTATGGAAAATATAGGAGAAAAGAATCGAAAAATGTAATTGATAATTCAAATATTATAGTTAAAGTTAATTATTCAATTGGATCATCATTTATGCGTTTAATACCAAGTCAAGTTGTAATAATTATTTGAAAAATAAAGATAATTGTAATTGATAAAAAAATAATTTACTTCAAATTTTTCTTTATTCCCATTAATTTCTCCATTATTTAGCAGGTATAATGTTGTTCCAGAGTAGAATAACTGCTGATTTACCGGATAAGTATTCGACTCTTGATGGTAACCGTATGGTTTGAGGACATCATCACAGCTCGTGTACACGGTAATCTTTAGAAATGATATTATTTGTATGTTTCACGATTAATAAGGATGGGTAAGAAAAATTGCGAATTTTATATCTAGACCTTTGCAAACAAACGATAATATATTTCTAGAGAAAATGGAGTAAATAGGTGATCACTGATGAAATAAGTGTATAACAAATAATTTTTACATAAAGGAGGTTCTTAGAAGGTATAAACAAAAATATTTACGCGATTAGTCAATGCGGTGCGGAAAACAAAATTTATCTTTTGACAAATAGTTGAGAAGTATAGATCATAGTATGTTATGTTTGTTATGTTTAGTTAATTCGGAAAAAGGAATATTAAATAGTGAGAATTGAAGAAAAGATTAAATATATATGATAGAGGTTTACTTAATTCAGATTCGACATCCTTGGGTGAAGAAATGGCTTAGATAGATTAAACCCGATTGAAACAATGATTATCTCCATTAGACAGATTGACATAACTGGTCAAATTTTAAAAATAGTTGTCAGAACTAGTCAGAAATAGTTGTCAAGATTTTGTTGTGAAACAATATATATTGGACATAAATGAATGTCAGATACGAAGATTGGAATTTAAGTATATGAATGAGCCCTTCTATCTATCAGTGGTAGTTTTCCTTGCAGCAAATAAGTTGAAAAGTCTAGTATTGACCCATACTAAAAGGTACTATTCATATGGAACAACATCAACACGAAACATTGCTGCTAACTCAAATGTTTTCATCTGCTATAAAAATGTTATAATATTATAAAGTGTGAAATTTAAAAATCATACTAATCGTTTATTGCTATATCTAATATTTATATAATTTAATTGTAAGGATTTATAATTTTAAAAACTAAAAGTTGAATTGAAAAGAGAGTTTGAAGACTATAAATCAGTAATATATAGTAATATATATTACTGATTTATAGTCTTCAAACTCTCTTTTCAATTCAATGGATAAAATAATCAGTGGTGAAATTGGAAGAAATAAAAGTTCTTATAATAATAAAAGTTGAATGTAATTTTAAAATGTGAAAATCTCAAGTGAAATATTTATAAAAATTATGGAAAAAATGAACGAAGAAAATATTTGCAAGTTTATTTTAAAATTTAAGAGTGATTTTAAAAATTATTGGGTGAAAAAACGTCTCAAAATATAGAATGTTTGTACAATCGAAATATATGATAATAGAAATAAATAAATAAATAATAATAATAATAATAATAATAATAATAATAATAATAATAATAATAATAATAATAATAATAATAATAATAATAATAATAATAATAATAATAATAATAATAATAATAATAATAATAATAATAATAATAATAACCTTTTTATTTTCAATTAGTATACCGAGAGTCCACACTGAATTCAGAAATGGGATTGTTAATTCCGTGTAATTTTTAAACGTGTTCTCTATATTAGAAATAGGATTATATACAATAATAAGTCGAAATTGTTTGAACTGTCCAAGTTGCTGTTAATGAAAAGATAATAAGTTAATAGATAAATAATAGTTAATAATAAAAACACCAATTAAATTTCAACTAATTCCTACACGTAACTTGATATCACAAGAATTCCTATCCAAAAAAATCTTAGGGATATAACATAAAGATTAGAATTTATTTTTATCCGAATATTCCATTCATCAGTGACCATCTCGACTTCAAGATCATCGTTCATTTTAAGACCTTGAACCTACTTCTGCTTATATTTAAGATCTATTTAATTTTAATATTGCATATGCAATCTTAAGTATATAAAAATTTAATAAACGTTATAAATCGAATTGTGATTGGTTTCTTTGCTACTCGTCGTATGGAGTCCATAAATAACTAATCTTTCTTTTTTATTTTTATTTTATTCTTATAATACTATCAAATTTTGAAACTATGTCCAAAATGAATACCCTTCTAAAATTTGAGTACACCTAATTCTGTTTTTGCACGAATTTGATTTAACACGTATTAAAAATATTTTTTTCCCTCTTTTTACACGAATTGCTTTTTTTAACACAATTTTCAATATTCTAGGAGTTTTTTTTTTGATGTTCTATTAATTTTTTTTATTTTCATTTTTCACAAATTATGTATACCTACATTTTAACTTCGCATTATATTCTTCAGAATTCAGTTAAATTATGTCGATTATGTGCGTTTGTTTTCTCTTTTGTGGGATTCCCCGAAATATACATAAAGTAAAAACGTAATTTATTTTTTATATAATATATTTAATGAATTAAAATGTTTAAGCACGAAAAATAAATTCTTTTGTGAACTCTAACAAGGGTTTTTTTATATTTATTTATATACTTTTGTTTGTTTATTGTATTTTTGTTGCTTTTTTAGGTGTGGAACCAATCTACTATTTTTCCATTCAGCCAATATCTTTTTTACACGACTTTTTTAGGAACGTATCTATCATGTAAAAACAGAATTAGGTGTACATTAATGCTAGTTTAGTAGAAATATTTAATAATTTTTTGTTATTTTTTTTAATTGTTTTTTTTTAATTGTAATTAATAAAACATTAAATTAAAAATAATTTGATTTTACAATTTAAATTTCTTATTTAAAATTTATTAAACGGTAAATTAACATTTACCTGATATCCACGAATATCTAATCTGATTTTGTTTAATGGATCTCGTATTTTCAAAATTGTAAATGCAGTAGATGTTGGGAAAAATTTGATATAGATAAAAGCATTCGAAACAATTTTCAGTTTTGGAAAAATTGTTTGAGCCGGAAATTGAAAACCATTATCTTTTGACGTAAGATTTAACAAAAAGTCACTGTCTGTCGCACTGAGACCCATTTTGTATTTTTCTTCAATCATTGTCAACAAATTCCATTCTAAATAAAAAAATTTTACAGTTTTAAAAATCATTTTTAGTTTGTCAATCTTTTTAAAATTGATTTAATTCCAATTTTTAGCGACAAGTACCCATCTTTTATACGAATGCAAAACTTCAAAATATTATATTAAAAGTAATGTTAAAGATTTTAATTATATAATATTTTTAGAAAAGACATGAAATTTTATTTAAATTAAATTGGAATTTCAGAAAAATAATATTTCTATTTACAAAAATAAGGATTTTTCTTTCATACAATTTGCTGCCATTTATTTTTTTGCGTATGAATCCACCAATCATCACTTGATTATTAGCTACGCAAATTTTGTAAAAATAAACTAATAAAAACTTTGGCCATTTCAAAGTGGGGATTTTTGTGTATACTCAAGTATTTTTTCATTTTCTCATTATTTTTATTATTTTATTACACAAACTGTCAGCTCATAGTACATGTTTTTTGATATTTTAAAATTTTTTTAACTTTATATTTTAATTTTGTAATATTAATAAAGTACATATTTATCATACAATAGACTTAGTTAACACTAAAAAATGATAGAAATATATCTCTGTTTTAAGTATAATTCCTATCTTACATTTTCAATTGCCTCAAAATTTGAGATATGCAGTACAAATCAAATATTTGTATGACTTTTTTTTATTTTAAAAATTTCATAGATAAAAGTAAAAAATTATCTAATTGAATTTTTTAGAATAGCATGATATTAAAAATAGCATTTTAAAATAAAATTTAATTTTTAACATTAGTTCATAAATTTACATAATATGTATTCTTAATACATGTCAAATTGACTTCATTTTAAAATAAACAATTTTTGTTTACATGATTTTTGACCAGTCAAATTATTTCTGTAATAATTTTATCAATTGTTTTCTTTGCAATTTACTTTTATTTGTCAAGTCACACTTTAAATCAGTAAAGCACTTCTCTCTCCAGTCTTCAAAATAGTTACAGAGAAAGAAACTGAGTTAGTAATACCTTGTTTTTAGAATTTTGTTCAATTTTATCTTAAACAAGACCACATCAAACTTCACAATAATGACCTGGATCATTGTCCTGTTAAAATATTTTTTTTAATTTGAACCTATACTACATCATTCTGTCATTTTCAATTGTATTAAAGGTAATTTCAATATATAAAACTTGCAGAAAATTTTGTGAAATTTTTTCTTTTTTTATCAATTAATTATTATGAGTTGTTTTTCGGAAAAGTGCTATCAAAATAATCTACAAGACATTTTATTCTCAATTCAAAATCAACTTAGTATAGGGTTGCCACATGTTGAGAGGCTCAAATTAGGAAAAATCAATAACCTACTACAGTAGCACAGTAGGAAGTGTGTGGACCACAATTGGTATACTGAAAAATAACGCTACATAGTTTTATTGTTCTTATGTTAAAATATACCGTTATTGTTGATTTTCTTTAGCACCTAATCAGGGTACTTATTGAACGCACCACGTTTAATGTATATTTCTTTGTATTTATTTTAGGTGATGCAATAGACAATGTTTTTTAAGCAATTCTCATAATAAACAAACGGCCAACAATGAGACATTTTTTTAAATATTAAAAATTCGTATATAAATAGTTATTGGAAACTATATTTTATAAATATTTTAAGATAGTTTCTATGAGCTAATTATAGAAGCTTTAAAAATTTTTAAATTTTTCTTATTGTATTTTAGAAGATATTCAATTAAAAAAAATTTTAAATTTTAAATTCTTCATAAAAAGAGTTTATTATTATTTTTAACCAATGAGAAGTAAGATAAAGGAAA
Source organism: Schmidtea polychroa (assembly GCA_959609185.1). Lineage (NCBI taxonomy): Eukaryota > Metazoa > Platyhelminthes > Tricladida > Dugesiidae > Schmidtea > Schmidtea polychroa. The sequence goes on along the minus strand of CAUHTR010007636.1, from coordinate 115,210 downwards.
TAAAACAGAAGATCAAAGAACATTTTGGAAAATAGAAGAAGCTAAATTCCATGAAACTGAAAATTTCGAAAATTTTTTCATTTGTATTAAATATATTATTCGTAGTAAAAGGCTTAAATTATCATTTAATTGTTTAAATTTAATTTAATGCTGCTACCAAGTAATCATCACTTTATATTATTATTATTATTATTATTATTATTATTATTATTATTATTATTATTATTATTATTATTATTATTATTATTATTATTATTATTATTATTATTATTATTATTATTATTATTATTATTATTATTATTATTATTATTATTATTATTATTATTATTATTATTATTATCATTATTATTATCATTAGAACATATAATTAAAAGAAGCATAAAAACTAACCTTTCCTAATTTCTATTGTTACAGAATTTTGAACTAATGCAAATATGATTGAAAAATATAAAAGAATTAATACCAAATTTAGCTGATTCATTATAATAAAATAAATTTTGTTTTAATTCTATCACTAATTCCCAGATTCAATTTATTCAACAACAACCAATCATCATTAACAGATTAAACTGATCTAGATCATAATAAATTACAATTTTTCTCTCCGGTTTCATAAATACGTCGGGAATGTTTTTCTAATTTTCTTTATTAAATATTAAAACACAGATTTCTGTGCAACTAGTAATCAAAGAAACAAAATAAACTTAATTAACTAGTTCCACATTCCTTTAATAAATCATAAATTCTGAATAATAATCGCTTGAATTATCTTTAATATTTCATCTGAATTGTAAGTTTTAAGAAAAAAAGCGAAGAGGCCTTTCAAGAATTAAAAAAACATTAGTAAAAGCTCCAATTCTTATATTCCCTGACTTTACAAAGGTATTTATTTGAAACACAGATGCCAGTCTCGAAGAATTGGAGCAGTTTTATCGCAATTTGATGAAAATGGCAAAGAAAGAGTAATTGCATATGATTCTCACGCAATGAACAAACACGAGGTAGGTTGTTGTATCACTCAAAAAAAAATATTAGCCATAATTTATTTTACCGAACATTTCAAACATTATTTATATGGTAAAAGATTTAAACTAAGGACAGACCATTAGGCAATAACTTTTTGTTGAAGACCAAGAAGCCAATCACACCTCAATTTCAAACATGGATCAACCAATTAAGTGGTCTGAACATTGAAATAGAATACCGTAAAGGTGAAACACATTCTAAGGCAGGTGCGATATCGAGAACTGAATGCGATACATGCATATAATGTCAAACTATTCACGAAAAACCAAAAACAGGAAAACTAAAAACAAAAATTCTAGCATTCATGTGTCAAGAAGATGGAAAACTGTGGCAACAAGATTTTAAAGAAATACCAAATATCAAAAGAGATTTACTAAACAGGAAAGAAAGAAAATTTATGGAAAGTAATGACATTATTCATTCAAGTAAAGATAAAATACAGATTCCAGGCGAAAGAAAAAAGAATTTTTTTTGTACACCCATAAAATTTTGTGTCCTGCTGAGGTAAATAAAGTCAACGAATATATTTCTAGGAAATTTGACATGAGAAACATACAAGAATTTAATAAAGAGGTTATCGGATCTAGCAAAAAATGTCAAAAAAGAAAGGCTATGACCTCACAAACAGCAGAAAAACTATTTTTTTTGAATCAATTTTCGTTGACTTTTGTGGCCCAATGAAAACTGATAGGAAAGAGTTATATTAGAGCTATAAAAACGAATACAAGGAAATAAGGAAGATGAATTATATCTCAATCAAGTAAGACCGAATCGAATTTTTAATGTCCGGGATGTTGTTTTGGTAAAAAATCATGTGACAAATAAAAATGAAGATAGGTTCAGTTAAAATAATAAAATGGTTGCACGACAGAAATTTCATAATTGAATTTCAAAATCGAAAATTAGAAATGTGGAATGGATCAAATTTTGTAAAACGAAGAGAATAACTGTAAATAACACCCGTTTGAAATAATATTATAGCATGTTGAATCTGTATGTATGAATGTCAAAGATTTAATATTGTATTTTTGATGCATGTGTGTATCTTGCTCAAGATACTTACAATATAATTACTTCCTCCGGAGGGATAATTAGTTTTTAGTATTAATTAATCTTATGTCTCCATAGTCTACTAACATATGTGATATTCTGTTTAAAGAAATTTGTACAAATCTGAAAGAGTCTTCGTTAAATTTCTTTGGACAATCGGAGTGTTTGTATGTAATAAATACTAAATAGTATTAGTTATATAACAAACTATAATATAATCCTGAGTTTTTAATTAGATAATTATTAACTTCGGAGTTTCTTACTCCACGTGTTCTGTAAAAACAATTAGATGAACAACAATCAACGTATATTTGTAATCAAATTCGTATAATCTATAAAGATATCAACTTCGACAAGGATTTTTATTTGTTAATTGTACTTATATTTTTGATTTTAAATTATTTCTATTACTATGGTAAGAAGTTTGAAAACTTATTATGGAGAATCGGTTGACTATTTTCTTAAATGCTTATTAAATGATATAAACATAAAAGGAAGGAATTAATTTTTTAAAGGCTTTTTAATTGGTTTAAATTGTTATATTTTATGAAACATATCAAGTGAAGATCAAGGAAAAGAAAGATTAATTAAATTTTGTATTGGGGTGAATTTTAAGTTGAAGCATTTTCGATTAATAAACACTGGAAATCGACAAGTTGATTTAAAGTTTAACAAAATAACAACAATAATAAAATTACACTGACTAATTTGTTCTACGTATTTTAAATTTAAAGGAGATCTGGGTTTTCAAATGTTTCGCGGGAAATTTATCAATATGTTCTCGTAATGTATCATATAATTTCTAAGGGTCTCCATTAATGAAGAGATATAATGACATTACTATTTACTGACTAATGTGGTTAATAAAAACCTTAAAAGCATTAATTAATCAAGTCTTGACGTTAACAGAAAAATTGAAAATAAATATTTTATTTACTAAGTCATAATGAAATCTGAGCTAGCCCTTAAAAACAAATGATTAATTTTATTATGAACAAACAAAAATAAAAATATCAAATTTCGTCAGAAAGTATGCAACAAATTGTTTCTAGGAAAAGAAAATTGTTAATAAAATTCAAATTCACCAAATTTTATTACACATTGTAATGGGATTTTATTGGCCAATATAAAACTAGCTTTCGTCGCGTTCTTTTGTAAAAATGACGTTTTATCAAACAAAGTTTGCGGTTACTTCAAACTTTTTATTAGATCAGTTGTTTTCTTTTGCAGTTTTTCTTTTGATAAATTGTGTCCAAAGTTTCTGTTTTGAAAATGCTGATTCAAATTGTTTTCTTTGAATAAAGCAACTGTTTCATGACAAATCAAACACATAGCTTTAACTCCAACGTTGGTAAATAAAAACACAGCATTCTTCTTCAATTTGTCGGTTTTTAGATTGCTTCAAACAACTTATTTTATGTAATTTTCTTTAGATAATAAAGCTAGTATAAAGTAAAATGACCCACTCCTTTTTTAACAAAAATCTGTATTTGGATTGCTGTATCAGAGTAGCTTATCATGCACAGACAAGTCTTAATCACTTCGGTAGGTGTGCAAGTCAGTTGCTAGATTAGACATTTTCGGGTAACATGTTAATGCATAATATTATTTTCTTGCGCGTTATACACCTAATTCCGAAATTTAATAACTTCTATAATCTAAAAAAAAATCAATAAATATATATTATAGGAACACACAAACTTACCTGTGTGTAGAAATTTATTGTTCCGAAATTTAGTAACTTTATTATAGGTTTTGTGAAGGAGAGAGAAAAATAACTGAACACACCAAAACAAAACACATAATGGAAAATGCATGCAAAATTCTTATATAGGTTTTTGTTCCGAAATAAATAACTGTTAACATATTCTTAACATATTGTTAAAATATAATTATTTTAAAATTATTAAAAAATTCAAGAAAATACTTTTAATTTAGATTCCGACAGCTCTACCTTGAGCTTTAGGGAAAAAGAAGAAAATACAATGTAAGTTTTATTCATTAAATTAAAAAACATTAAAATATTTTATAGTATGTGTGAAGGCAGCATTTCAAATATTGAAGGTCCCTCGAGATCTTTTGATTTGCAGAAAGAAATTATAAAAATTTAAAAAACTATTTCATTCATGTACGCCGATTTTTTCCTAAATGTCTTAAAAAAATAAATGTGTGTGGTGATTACTTTATTTATTTATAAATATAAAAATATCTAACTTACATTTTAGCGAAATAATTCCATATTAATGCATAAAATATCATAAATTTCCTAAAAAAACACCTGAAATTTAATTATTAATATATTTATAAATGATAAATTATAAATGCTGACTAACAGTAATATTTAAGAACTTGAATAATGATCTCATAATTATATAAAATCAAAATTCAAGTCTTAAAATATACTTGAAATTAACCCTACACTGCATATTGTATCACTGGTGATACACAATTATCTTATTAGAATAAAAACTGTCTCGCTCTTGTTCTCGGTAAATGTTCTCTCATATTACATTGTATTGGCTATATTTGCAATATAATACAAAAAAACCGTAATGTAATTCTCAATAGTTTTGTATTACCAAATCAATTTTTAAAACGTCTTACAGTTTAAGTGAAAGTGTACAAATAAAAAGTCAGGCAGTGTAGGGTTAAAAAAATTACTTGAAAACCATTTTTGTTGCTACACCCAATTCCGAAATTGAGTAACCTCTATAATTCACGTTGGTGTGCACACCAGTTGAGTGAGTCACCATTTACGTGAAAATGAAGTTACTCAATTTCATTTATTCAATAATTTATTAGCAACAAAAATGGTTTTCAGGTAATTTTTTTAATTTCAAGTATATCTTAAGAATTGAATTTTGAATTTATATAATTATGAGATCATTATTCAAGTTCTTAAATTAGTCAGCATTTATAATTTATCATTTATAAATATATTAATAATTAAATTTCAGGTGTTTTTTAGGAAATTTATGATATTTTATGCATTAATATGGAATTATTTCGCTAAAATGTAAGTTAGATATTTTTATATTCATAAATAAATAAAGTAATCACCACACACATTTATTTTTTTAAGACATTTAGGAAAAAATCGGCGTACATGAATGAAATAGTTTTTTAAATTTTTATAATCTTCTTTCTGCAGCTCATTTTCGATGGCTTTTTTCTTTCTGTAAATCAAAAGATCTCGAAGGACCTTCAATATTTGAAATGCTGCCTTCACACATACTATAAAATATTTTAATGTTTTGTAATTTAATGAATAAAAATTACATTGTATTTTCTTCTTTTTCCCTAAAGCTCAAGGTAGAGCTGTCGGAATCTAAATTAAAAGTATTTTCTTGCATTTTTTAATAATTTTAAAATAATTATATTTTAACAATATGTTAACAATATGTTAACAGTTATTTATTTCAGAACAAAAACCTATATAAGAATTTTGCATGCATTTTTCATTATGTGTTTTGTGTTGGTGTGTTCAGTTATTTTTCTCTCTCCTTCACAAAACCTATAATAAAGTTACTAAATTTCGGAACAATAAATTTCTACACACAGGTAAGTTTGTGTGTTCCTATAATATATATTTATTGATTTTTTTTTAGATTATAGAAGTTATTAAATTTCGGAATTAGGTGTAATAAATTATTGAATAAATGAAATTTAATAACTTCATTATCACGTTAATGGTGACTCACCTCAACTGGTGTGCACACCAACGTGAATTATAGAAGTTATTAAATTTCGGAATTGGGTGTATTATTAGTTATTTTGTATTTTTTTTATCATTTATATATATTTTCAAATTAAGACAGCTATTAATTTTTTGTTTTAGTTATTTTCAATAAAATAACTAATATTCAAAAATTTATACAGATTTTTCATTTATCTTTGTTATTTTACAATTAGATGCTGTTTGATAAATAATATTTTGAAAATATTTTGATTGACATTTTAAAATTTAAACTGAAAAATAATTTTAAAACTTCTACATAATATGACAAAAAAAATTTAATTCAACACTTGTGTTGCAATATGTATTTATTACGGATGCTGGAAAAAAGCCAAGGAAGAAAAAGCTATGGAAAAAAGCCAAATGTTTGAAGTATGCTCAAATTTAATTTGTATGTATTCACTCATGTAAATCTGCTCACTTTTTTAATGTAAAAGCAAAGATTTTCAAGACATTTTATCAATCAATTATAATTTTTTATATTTTAAATAATAGAATAAAATAAATAAATATTTTATTATAAAATTCTGGCATTATATTAAGCATAATGGAATATAAAATTATTGAAAGTCAGAAAGGGAATAAACAATAGTAATAAAAGTAATAGTTATGAAAATTTGTCTACTTAATTTAAATTTTCATTTGAAATATTATTTAACATTTTTATATACTTTTTTATAATTTTGCTTAACTTAAATATTCATTAAATGAATTTATAATTGTGACATTATCTAAATTGTTTTTGGCTTTTTCACATGGATTCATTTATTACCACAATGCATCTGTGTTTTTTACATTATTTAAGTGATCATTTGGATTAAATAAAGGGGTTCAATGATTATATTGAACAATGGAAATCTTTTAACATATAGTGTTATTTATTCGCTAACCGTCAATAGTGATCTCATGGATCATCATATTATTATATTGTAATTAGTTACTGAAAAGTTTGGTCAAATTTAACATGATTGTTTAGATTTTGAAGCAAGGATACATTTAGTTTTGGAAAATAACAAGACTGTCAAAATGATCATTTAACTAGTGTTTGAGACATTACTTTGGTGTACATATTTGATCATGCTTTTAATTAAAAGTGAATTATTATACGGTATTTAATATGTGACAAAATTCATCGCAATCTTTATGGTTAATATCTTTGGTTAATGAAAAATTATTATTTCAGCTAATTTTCCCTGAGAGTTGACATATGGAGCGCAGTCCAACAAAATAAAAATGTGTTTGCACTTTTCATCAGCTTCATAAATTTGCGTTTTAAATCTTTTTATTTTTTATAATTTCATCATGGATTTGGTATAATACAAAGTAGTTATTAGTTTATCTACCCCAAATACATTAAGTTAATTGTTCATTCATGATAGGGTCAGAACTTTCAATGAGTTAATTTAACATAAAACTATATTCATTCTTTGATGGGAATAATGTATAAAAAGTAATGCTCAAAATTTAATATTTTAGCCACCGCTACATGATGTGCAAATTTGCTACAAACATAAAATGAATGATTTCATTGAAGAAATCAATCATTATTCATTTATTTAGGTAAAAAATGAAAAGATACTCACATACAGACAACAGAATAATTTTATCTCGGTCAAAATCACGCGAAAACTTCTCAAAATTAAAATAACAACAGACCAAAACACATTCAACTGTCAATGTCGCCAAGAGTGAATTTTAGGTTAGTATATTGAGACTCGTGGCTCATCTAGAGGCCACTTTATGAACTAAATCCGTTAAGCAGCTTTGTAGCTAACAAGCAACACTATGAAATGGTTAGTTCTTATTTATTTTAGGCGATCTAAACGTGAAATTCTGGTATGTTGCAAATTTGCTACACAATGCAATTAAGGCAGCGATTCTCAACCTGTAGGGCACGCCCCCTTTGGGGGCGCGAGTATATTTAAAAACAAAATTAAAACTTTGTTGAAGGTTTAAATAAAAGAAATTGTATAATTAAAAAATTTAAATTTTAATTAATTTTCGATAGATCAAAAGGGGGCGACAATATTTACGTTGGTAAACTGGGTCGCAATAACAGAAGCGCTGAATTAAGGGTTAGGATAAATAAAAATTCAGATAATCTTTTCTCTGGACTTTTATTAAGTTTGTATAACTTATTATTTTTTGTAATAAATTATCTTTATGTTTACATTTTATTTAATATGTTTGATAAGACGGAAATCAATTTATTTTATCATCTTAATAAATACACAAATTGTAAAACTTTTACATCTGATAAATTATAGCCGGAAAACTAATATTATAAATCATCAGAAGCAATCAGTCAACGGTTTCTAAGGAAATATAAATTAAAAAATTTACAGCAACATAAATTATTTTAAATATAATTGACAAAAAAGCTTTATCTCTCTTGACTATCTTCATATGATAAACCTATATTCCTCTGGGAACCGAATAAAAGAAATTTAACTTCGACATATGTTACCACTATTATATAGCTTGAATGTGAAATTGTGATAACATTTCTTCGGTAGTTCGGGCTCCTTGAAAATATTATTATAACTCCTCCATTTTTTAAATTATTTTTGTGTGTTTTACAGAAATAAGGAAGATTGAAATATATAAATTATATTTAAAAATTAATAAATATATTGTGATAATTATGACTCTCTGGTGCGATAGAAATGCAATCGATAAAGTCTAAACTCATAATTAAAATTTTAAATAATATTTATTTCAATAAAACAAAATTATGTCTTCTTAATTTACAGTATTAAAACAACTTTTCTGAGACTCTAATCTCTATATAATCAATATTCTCTAACAGCTATGATTTCAAATCCATACAAATATAATTCAGCAAACTATTTTTTTCAATAAACCTTTTTTCGTTGAAAAAATTAAGATTTTTTTTAAATACAAGATCCTTTTAACCTTAGGTATCATGAATAGGGTAGTGATAATAATTTTTCCTAAAATTCTTTTATTAGTTATGGAGGCAATATCAACATTTGAACCCCAAGAGATAACTTGAATATCCCGACAGAGATGACACCAGTATATTAGAGAAATTAGAATACCTTCTCAAAAAATTTAAATTCAATCAATATAGAATTCAATACAGAATTCAAAGACGAGAAAGACATATGTTGGGGTTCGACGAGACAGGAACAAAAACTTAGTGAAAATCAATAAAAACATCAAATTTACAATATTAATTTAAAGTAAAAAAAATACTAATTAAAAAATCAAAAATCAAAAATGAATATTTTCCGGGGGAAATTGGTATATATTTCCTAGAAGAAAATAATTACAAAAAAAATAAAATTAATTAAAAGATTAATTAGCTAATAGAAAACCCGAACAGTGTGAGAGGACCCGAGTGGTAAATCGAAGAGGCAATCGAATTAGCCGACGAGTAATTTAATTGGGTAGACTATCAAAAAATGAAAAAAATTACCCAAACCAATTAGGTCGGTAAGAGGAAATCCGGGGGAAAATATCCAGAGTAATTTGANCCGAAAAAAAACCTATCGATTTAGGGGTGAAAATAAATTAAACAATAAAATATCATATGAAAATTTAATTTGCCTTGGAATACTCCGTTAGTAGGCGTGTGGAAAAAAGATAAAAAAGATTATCGAAAGACAAGCTTTCCCTATGCCAATAGAGATTACATAAAAAAATCGGACTCGCGAAAAGAAATTACATATGTGTGTTACTCTTGAAAAGGTTTGTCCACAACTGTTATATTAAACCGGAATGTAAATAATTATTTCTACATAATATGTTTTAACATATATAAAATAATTATCATTATCGGAATCCTGGACAAAATGTATCTAATTTTAATAATAATATCCGTCTATGGTAAACGAATTATAGATTAATGTAGATTAAATCTAACAAATTTTTAACCCTCTTTTTAATAGATAGATAATATAATTTGACCGATTTCTCTCTGGACACTTGATAAATGATAAATATTATTAATTCTAACTTTTACTTAAACATGATTGGTCGAAATACATTTTCAATTTATATATTCAATTTAAACAATTTAATAAAATTCAATCTTGAACTAATAATGGACTTCAACAATTCACCAATTTCTTTTGAATGTCAAACAGAAAGTGTTCCATTCTCATATCTTTGTTTTTACTTTTTACGTTGGTATCTCATCATCGTGACAACGTTTGCATTGATTGGTACGGTTTTCTGTTTAGTTTTCTTGCGTTTGTCGAAGTTATTTCCGAAATCCATGTTGCTGTGGTTAGTGAGCATATGCATAGGAGATATGATGATAATAATCAATGAGACCTTATGGATGATTGGTAAGGTTTTCTATAAATTTGACTTGCGAGATGTCAATGATGTGCTTTGTGTTTTGCACACGTTTTTGTCAAATTATTTCTTTTATTGGTCAGCATATATGCAAGCATTAATGTCAATACAAAGATGTATATTCACTATTTTACCGATTCGAGCTCGATTTCTGTTTCCATATAAGAGAACAGTATTAATTTGGTTTACTGTTACGATATTAATCGCATGTCCTCATATTTATTATATAATTTACTGGCGAGTAAGAAATGGAGATTGTGATCCTCCTTCTAGTAAGTACTTTGGTGTTACGTCACTTTGTGACATGATTATATGGGGTATAATTCCACTTGGAACCATGACTATAACTACAGCAATCATTTGTTGGGCAATCAGGCAGCCCATAGAAAACAACATGAAAATAAAAACAGTCTCTATCAATAGTTTGTGCACGGATATAAATATACGAAGTCGTCATCCGTCTTTAGGAAATATAGAAATTCGGCGAGGAATGAATGCGCATGACGTCCAGAAAAAAAACGCTAAGCGAGAAGCAGCAAATCATATTACTTACTTGTTGATATTTATGAATGTTTGGTACATTATTACCACATATCCTCTACTTATTTATTTCATGATTCTCAACTTTACAATTAATTCCCAAGTTATTTCCAGTTCAAGTCATAAATTTTATTATTATTTGTTTAGATCAATTTGTTATTTAAATGCCTGTAGCAATTGGATTTTCTATTGTGCCGCAGGAAAAGTATTTAGAAAAAAAACAATGGAAATAATTCACCAAATCCATCGTAAATTCCATTGCAAATAAATTTTATCATTATTTTTCGATGAAAATTTAATTGAAATAAACATCTGAGTTAGAGAAATTATTGTTTGTTCTATTAAATAAATAGTATCTATTTTATAAAATTTTAAATGAAATAGTCATTAAAATATTAAATATAAATATTTTATTCAGAATGTATTTTTTTATCGGACTATAGACTATTAGAAAAACGTTTTTGTAGTATTTTTTATTAATATAAATTTTTATTGATTTTTTTATTTAAGAAAAAATATTCTGGTTAAATCTTTTGGATGAAATAATTTATGACATTTAATATTTCAAGGTAATATTATTAATCAGCAGAAAATTCAGATTTTACTAATTGGTTCAATTTTACATGAATTTTAAAATGTGAAAAATACGAAAGATTTAACGTATTTAATATGAGATTATTAATTTCTTTAAAAATATTTTTTTCATCTCAAGAACAAAATTCTGAACCGGGATTTTAAGTAAAATAGCTTAAAAAATGTAATATATAATATTTTTTTTTATTTAAAATAAAAAATTTCATTTTACTAGTTTTTTAATTTCAGTTTGTTGGGTTGAATTGAAAGAAAATGTATTTTGTTTTGTTAAGGGGATTAAACAATGCACAAAAGATACACCAAGTTAAAATAGACTTTTAACTGTATTTATTAATATTAATCAATTTCATCAGTCGACAAAGTTCAAGAACTAAAATATGGAGATGTCAAGTGAGATAGAAGACACTGATTAATATACATAAATTGACTGCAAAGTTGTTAAATTTTTCCACAAACCATATATTTCTAACTAATATAATTAAAATGTCTATGGTTTTGTTTGTAGAAAATAATCATAAATTAGCTAAAGGAGACTAAAATCTATGTTTTTACTAACTATATTACCTATGTATCCGACCAAGGTTTCTTAAATATTAATATTTTTTCCTTTCATCTGATATATTGGTCATATATTCAAAGAATAGTATAAATTATTAATTAAGTTTTTAAAAATTTAAAAATTATTATATCAACTATCTAGTAGAGAAATTCTTTTTATAATGACATATAACTTTACTTCATAGAACTTGTGTAACATGAAATTTTAACAGAAGTTCGGGCACAAATATATGAAGATATTCCATATTTCAATAGAACGCTACTATCAGAAATGAATTAAATAAACCAATACTTAAATTGAATGAAATTAGAAAAATCAATGATAAAATAAATGAAGATCTTCAATATTCAATAAAAACATACTCAAAAATAAGTAAAATATCAGTTCAATCTTATAATGAAAGAATTTCAAAAAATAAGTCTTTAGACCATGCAAGCGAAATTAGTATTACAAAAATCGGTAATTAAATCATCAATATTTAAATTTCCATTATTTATTTTAATAAAAAGGTTTGATTAATATTCGCATGATTAACAAAGACATGACTAATAGAGACATTAGAACTATATCTTTTTATTATTTCATTTTTAATTTTATTCGTAATATTTATTCGTAATATTTATTCATAAAAAATTGAAATTTGAATTTCTTTTTTCAATTTATATGACAATACATTGAATAAAATATCATAGGTATTTGATTTCTGTATCCAAAAATATATAAAGTATAATATTAGAACACTATGCAAAGGCTTCATTAGGTTTTTTTTAATTTAAAAGGATTTACCACATACCATCTTCTAGAGAATTCATTGCTCTATCCAATAGCATATAGCCATGATATATGTAGTATTTATTAAAAACTTGACTATGAATCAATAAATATATTGATGATTATTTGTAGGGATCGCAATACCGTGATCCCAATATTCCAGGAAAAAATCAATAAAAATCAATACCGGTATTATATTTTTTAAAACTGGTATTTCGGTATCGGTATATCAAATTAATCCCATAGTACAATCATGAAAGCTTTTAAAAATACTTTTACACATACATGAATAAAAAATAAAAGTAATACAAAATTTCTCGTAAAACGAAAATATAGCTTTATTCACATTCGTCAAAGCTTTTTCATATTTGTAAAAGCTTTTTTATTCGCATACAATCATAAATGTTATATTTTTGATAGAACATAAAAGTAGTTTTTCATTATTTATTTAGAGCGCATATATAATTAACTGAAAAAAATATTGCGTACATTATGAACTGAAAAAAATAACTGTTTTAATAGTTTGTTGCATTATCATTTGAAGTAACATTTAAATAATTTTTGTGGTGTGTAGTAACATTTAAATAATTTTTAAAATATTTTTTAAGCATTTTAAAGTTATTGCGGCTTGCTGTGGGTAAGTATTTACACATTTTGCATTTTTCTTTGTATATAGTGAAGAATTTTACAGCGCAAAAAATGGAAAATCTAATTTTTGAAGGAAAGAATAGTGAAAAAAATTCTGTATGGTTTTATTTCTTGCGTGAAAAAAAGCCCAATTTTTTACTTTTAATGTACTTAATGTAATGTTATTATTAATTTTTAATGTAAATGAATTACTTTTTTTTTAAATTAAAGAATTTTTGTTTCGTTTTCTTAATAGTTGTTATTTGTTTTATTTTGAAAATTATTATTTTTTGGAATACCGGTATTGTTTTTTTTGGTTTTTTTTTGCAATCCCTAATTATTTGATATTCACGAATTTTCAACACTGCCTTTTTCAAGTGAATTTGATCGACGATTGAAGTAGCACTATAACATTTTATCAACACACCAAAAAGTGTGACCATCAAAGGTTGGGAACCCTGTGATTCAGAAGAAATTCTGGCCATAAAATATAATGAACCCTTTTAATTAGTAAAAATTATAAAAGTTTTTTGTTTTAATTAACAGAAAATTTTGAAAAAGTTCTTTGTTGAATGGCCTAATTTTTGAAAAATTCAAAATGGTGGAAGGATGTTGAGTATGAGTCTGAGTTATAAAGCTCACTTCTATTTACTACTATGCCACTTTGATCCCAAAAAATTGTCAGCAACAATGATTTGCGATTACATGTTCCAGATCGCATCTTACTGGAACACGTTTTTTGAGGTATTTTCCATTTACTGGACTCATGCTTTATTTCAGAACATACAGGACAGAGGTTTTCACACATCTTAGAGGAAAGAAAACGTGGGACAAACATATTTTCTTACGCCAGATATTTTCAGGATCATTTGCACACTTTTAGTATTCACATTCAACTGCTGTAAGTAATCCTTGGTAGTGATTCGGCATTCTTACTTCACAATTTGCGAATATTTCTCTCGTTCTTGGTTAAAGATTACACAAGATCGGCCTAATTTCTCATCACAAAACACTGACTGGTGAACATGTTTGGACTAGCTAATTCAATTATATATTATGGTAGGAAAGGAGTATGTATTACCATAAGTTGTCTACAACTGATTCCATATTTACAAATTGTTATTACTACACAAAAAACTTGGAAATGTGTTCTCTCATGCTGCTGTTGGATGACAGGGGTCAACACATTTAAAATTTCGAATTGACGAAATTTGGTAAATGTGAGCCAAGGGCGCCACCATTAGTTACCGCGCACTGGTTAGCAACAGAGGCCCCCTTCAAGGTCAAGTCACGATTATTGATTTTTAAAAATTTGTACTTTTATTGATTTCAAAATGATTATTTTTAAAAAAGGGCATTTATTGATTTTTAAGTGCAAATCTTTAAAAGAAATTTATGTACAGGTATCCCTCCTACAACATGGTATCCCACAACATGATTTCACTCTAACACGATTAAAAAAATTTCCGAAAACCTCTTATAACACGTTATTTCTACAACACTATTTTTTTTAAAGAAAATTATAATATTGACATAAAATACAATTTGTGAATACCCTTATCTTATTATTTCAAGAATGCAAGTCTTAATTTATTTTTTGTGTATGTACACAAATTCGCTGTTACAAAAAAAGAATGTCAGTATGCTGACTGGATTATTAAATTTAAAAATTCTATGCAGGTGTTATTTTATCCAATAGTTATGAATTCTTTTTGTAACATATAAATTTGTAATAACATATATATTAGCATTTTGTAGAGCCCATCGGAAGAGCGAAGACCATATTTTGTAAAATAGAAAAAAATATATTGTGGAATTGTGAAATAGTAAACAAAAATATTTAAATAAATTTTAATTTAAAAGGAATCGATTTTATTAAATTTTTAAAGTTAATTAATAAGGAGTTAATTTTTTGTAATTAAGTAAAGCTATCTTTTGTAATTAAGTAAGACTATTTTTGAAAAATAAATTTCAGTCCTAAACTATTCTAGTCTCCTATAGCACGGTTTCACATAACACGTCATATTATAGGAACATATCGACCGTGCTGTAGGAGGGATACCTGTATTAATTTAAATGTGCGATTATTGATTAAAAGTGCAAAAATTGATTTAAGAATCTCAAAACAAACTATATCTTTGTAACCATAGATAAT
The DNA here is from genome assembly GCA_959609185.1 of Schmidtea polychroa. Classification (NCBI taxonomy): domain Eukaryota; kingdom Metazoa; phylum Platyhelminthes; order Tricladida; family Dugesiidae; genus Schmidtea; species Schmidtea polychroa. Next base: position 99,826 of record CAUHTR010007636.1, on the reverse strand, counting down.
ATTATTTTTTAATTATTTTTTAAATTACTATTATTTTTTATTATATTTATTTTAGGTCACAATTTGTGATGAATGTTTATTAAAAATAAATTTAAAATAATATGAATAGATTTAAATAAAATATATTTATATTTAAAAAAACAACAATTAAGTATAATCAAATTTAAGTAAAAGTTATAAATAAAGCAAACCACAAAAATTCCAGAGATTTTGACTTAAAATTTAAAGGAAAACTTGTAGCAAAACATTGACATTTCAAAACAACCATCTTTAATTATGTAAATCTCACACAAAATAGTATAAATTGATGAAATACACAGTTACAGAAAACAGGCGTGATGTACAAGTAAGGACATAAATGCATAATTTTTAAGGTAAAACTAATATTTTATATATATTTGTATCTAAATTAATTTAAGTAATATGGTGTGTTCCTACTAGATACAAGTATTCATTTTATTACCCATTAAAATTGCGGTATATTTCATGTTTAAATTTCAGCTTTAGATAATAAGTTATTTTTATGTCCAAGCAGTGTATAAATCAAAACACAATTCTCTTTTAAAAAGCTATTTTTATATAAACCATGTGGAAACATATTAACAAAAAATCAACAGCTAATAATTAATAAGAATTGTTTAACCGTTAATTATTATTAACCTAACTTTAAAGTAGAGTTACAACCCTACATGGTTTAAAAGAAAATTATGTATTTAGATTACATGGTATTGTTGAAGTTCCATAAATTGTCTATGAAAAAGTTAAATACACGAACATTGTATGCGAGACGATTAAAAACCAGAATTTAATAGAAAATTCAAAAAATTAATTGAGATGTAGTAATAATTTAAAATATGTTACCACAAATTTAAATCTATTACTAATTATGAATTATTACTTCAAATTACTTATTTTTTAAATTATTACCTTAATTTCTTATAAGACCTCGATTCTTCAAAATATCTTACCATAAATTTAAAATCCATTAATTATTTTGAATTAATACTTCAATTTACTTATTTATAAATATTACCCTTATTTCTCATAAGTCAATGAATTTTACACCAGATGGTCGTGCTGCAGTGTGAAATATCTACCTATTTCTATTATATAAGATGATTGTTGAAGATGGTCTTAAAATATATAATATATCATAATTGAATTTTTATCTAAATACTCTACTTCTTACTATTAATTTCATATATAGTAGAATAATTGTCATTTCAAAATCTTGAGAGTATGTTTCCCGATAATCAATATTCTTTGATAAAGATAATGAAATATCATTAAAGTTTTTAAATTTTGAACTTGAAGAAGCATGCAAGAAATGTAGCAAGAGTTGAATTATTTATTCTTCGATTATTAAATATTTGTTTCTTGAAGAATAATGATGCAACTTTAACACGAGTAAATATTACAATTTCTTTGATTTTCATGGGATAAGTTGCAACATTTGTCTAATTTGATGACTTGTTAATATAGTTATTTCAAAAACCAACTCAGAATGATCAAATGTGTTTTTGAATTGGCAAACTCTTTGCAAACAATGCGATTTCAATTCTTGAGGTTTCTAATCAAAGAACCATGTCAATGAACAACTCCAGAATTCCCTTTATATTAATTCCCTTTATACAAGTCAAGTTGTAATAATAATATTTTTATTCCATCATGAAATTGTTGATTTTTCTTTAAGATTTAATCAAATAAATAAACTAATAAAAAAATATAAAAATTTAGTTGAAAGTTTTTAGAAATTACTTTTACAAAACAACCAATTTTAAAAATTAATCACAATAAAATCACAAAAGTTTAATAATAAAGATTCTACAACAGAAAATGTAGACATCCTTCGCTATCTGAAAAATTATCTAAATTATCGGAACATCTTATACTTCATCTTATACATTTTATACTAGGATTGCCAGACGTCCCGGTTTTGAGATCATTGTCCCGGTGTCCCGAAAGAGGTCTTCGGGACGCTCAATTGTCCCGGTTTTTTTGCATTGAAATATTGGAAACAAAATTAAAAATTTTGGAGGACAAGTTCCTCCAAAGTTTCGTTTATTTATCACACTTTTTCTATTTTTCGAATTAGCTTTCTTGTTCGATGGGTCTTAATATGAAACTTTTCCTGTTGGGTAGTTTGTTTTTGTTATGAATGACAGATGGTTAAGTTTTTTTTTTGTTTAATTTAATCTGTGGCCGTCGTGGGAAAGTTACTTTTTTATTTACAATATTTAAAGTTATTAAATTATTTAAAAATATGTGAGTTTATTGATTTTTATATTTATACTTGGTTTATTATTTTAATTTGTTATATAGTTGCCAGACGTCCCGGTTTCCCGGGATTGTCCCGGTTTGTCTTGGTGAAAATCTGGCAACCCTACTTATACTTCATTACCACATTATCAAGTTTCATTTCAATCCATGTGATATAGGGTGAAATTAAAATTGCGACAAAAATACTAAGTGATGTTATTGATGAAAAGTCGTGATACTTATTAGGAATACAAAATCGGGACGAAATTTAGGGGAATTACAAGCTTAATTATGTTTTTAAGTGATATACAAGTGATGGTGGAAGGTTTCTCCTATTTATGTGGCATTGCACCCTTTTGGTGTGCTAATGAACAATGATTAGCTTGTTTAAGCAACATTATAAAAAGTATTGTGAGGCACTTAGGCGTCTACTACACCACAGTGGACAATTATATGTGAGTATTAGGTTTGATATCATTGTTCCGGTAAGATTTTATTTACTGACTCCCTTCGATCATTTGATTAAAGCACGCAGAACTCAACAAATAGTAAAGTTTATTTTCTTTATATCACAATTTCACTAAATCGATGGCTTTTTACATCAGTACAATTTTTTATAAAAACAAATGAGTAATGAAATTTACCAAAGGGTAATTCTTAATAACGCTTCAAATGGTTGATAATTTGAGTACACAATGACTTTCCGACACTTTCTAAATTCTCTATAGCAGTGGTGCCCAACCTAGTGCCCGCGGGCAAAAAAGTGCCCGTGGAGACTTTTTCAAATGCCTGTGGGTGTTTTTCTAAATACGGTTAAAGAAAATATCAATTTTTAACATTAAGATGTATAATGTTTCAATGAGAATTACAAGCGCATTTTTAATTTTCGAAATTAAAATTAATCAATCCCAACAATTAATTATTAAATGGGAATTCCAAGAAAATTAAATTTTTTCCTACTTTAAATTAAAATTAATTAACTCAAATATCGTTACATCGTTAGTTAAAAAACTATTTAAATCAGTCAACCAAAAACAATCTCTCAGTGTGGACAACAATTTATCCAAATAAAAAAAATAATTTTTGTTTTTACAAAAATGTCTCTCAGCAAAGGGATGTCTCAAAAAAGAAAACGTGAAGATGAAAAATCTGCGCAACAAGTGTTAAGAAATAACTGGGAAGAACAATTTTTGTTCACACATTCACAATCATCAAGGCCAATTTGTCTGATTTGTAATGACACAGTTGCAGTCTATAAAAAATACAATGTGGAACGTCATTTTAATCAGATGCATTCAGAATTCAAAATCAAATACCCAATTGGATCTGCAGACAGAACTGACTTTATTTCAAAGAGAAAATCGAAACTTGCAGTTCAGCAAACATTTTTTACCAAAAGACAAGAAGAAATGCACGGTATGACAAAAGCTTCCTTTCAAATTTCCCTGCTGCTTGCCAGATTAAAAAAAAGTTATTCAGATGGTGAAATGGTAAAAGAGGCAATTTCTATTTTTGCTGAAAACTCAGGTGACCCAAAAAACAAATTGCTGTCCAAAAACATAGCACTTTCAAGAAATACAGTTACTCGGAGAATTGAAGAAATGGCCAATGATGTCTCAAAACAAATTATTGTTGCTGCTTCACTTTCAAAATACTTTTCAATTGCAATTGATGAAAGCTGTGATGCAACTGACAGTGCTCAATTACTGGTTTATATAAGATGTGTCAATGAAAACTTCGATGTTGTTCAGGAACTTCTTGGCCTTTGTCAACTGAAAACCACAACAACTGGAGCCGATATCTTTGAAGCACTGAAAGGTTGTGTGGAAAATTCAAGCATCAACGAGTATAAGCTCAACTGGAATCAACTGGAAAGTATCTGCACAGATGGAGCTCCTGCAATGGTTGGAAAAAACAACGGTTGTGTTTCCCTTCTAGAAAAATATCTAAAAAGAAAACTTTTTAAGTACCATTGCATTATTCATCAAGAAGTTCTTTGCTCAAAGGATATGGAATTCAAGCATGTTATTGACACAACTGTGCACTGTATTAACAAGATTAGAGCACGATCTCTAAATAGAAGAGAGTTCCGATCCCTGTTTGAAGAGGAAACCGATGATTGTGGTGAACTTTTGCTCCATTGCTCTGTTCGCTGGTTGTCAAAGGGAAAAATGCTGTCAAGATTTTTCCAGTTAAGGACCCAAGTACTGCAATTTTTGGAAGAAAAAAAAGAGTTGCCTACCGAGTGTGATCTTTTGAAAAACAATTCCTGGTTGAGTGAATTGGCTTTTCTTGTTGATGTCACAAATTACCTGAACATCTTGAACACAGGATTGCAAGGTGAAAATAGTTTGTTCCCAACACTATTCAATCAAATCAATGCATTTAAGGCAAAATTAAAACTGTTTTATAACAGTCTTTCTCAAGGAAATCTGGATCTTTTCCCCACGCTTCAGAAATTTCAACTTGAAAGTTCAATCACTGTCAACTTGGACTATGAAAAATACAAACTTGCCATTATGAATTTGTCTCATTCATTTTCTTCTCGATTTTCTGACTTTGAGGCAGAGAAGGATAACATTTTATTGTTCATTAATCCATTCTCTATATCAGAAAGTGAAATCAGCAAGTATTCTCCAAAAATACAGATGGAAATTACTGACATTCAAAACCACACAGGATTAAAGAGAAAGTTTCAAGAGCTTTGTGAATCACCTATTTCACCCGACTTAAAAGCATTCTGGAAGCTTGTTCCAAAAAATGACTATCCTGAACTTAACAACATGGCACTCCGGTTTGTGGTCAAATTTGGATCAACTTACATTTGTGAGAAGACATTTTCTTCAATGAACTACATAAAAGCAAATTCAGATGTTCACTCACTGATGCTCACTTGGAAAACCTCATTCTATTATCAAATTCAAAAATCAATCCTGATATTGATCAACTTGTTAGCCAGACTCAAATTCAAAAGCCGCATTAAAATGATGTTATAAATAAATTTGTTTGTTTTGTTTCACATTATTATTTTTATTATTTTAAATTTTTAATACAAATGCATGTTTCCTAATAAAAAGATTGTTATAAGATCATTTTTCTATTAACTAATTTTTCAAAAATGTGCCCGCAAAGACTTTTTCATTTAAATAGTTGCCCACTTGATAAAAAGGTTGGGCACCACTGCTCTATAGTGTCTTTAGTGTCTTTTTGGATTCTGACTTCTTTAAACTGTTTCGTCGATCCGACATATTTTATTTGATTTTGTTTTGCCGTATTCCTATTTTGTTTTTGCCTCTGTTCATATACTGTTTGGTTGACAGTCAATTATCAATTTAATCCTAACTTTCTATTTTCTAACTCATCATACCGCCCCTGAAAAATATTGATTTCTGATTTTAAACAATTTTTAATTAGTTTTATTTTTAATTCAGGTTTTTAAGATTTACTTGCTTCACCTTTAAATTTTTTGCATTTTTAAATTTAGTGTACTGTGTACGAGTACTATACAACATGAGCGTCGAAAAGTTGAATAATCACTTTTATTTTATCCTTTTATGAACTTCGATCACTGACAATGAAAAACATAAAGTACACAACATACAAAACAACCTTTTCAAGGAGGTAAAAGGATAAAATAGTGAAAAATAGTTGACTTTTGTTAAGTAATGGTCTTATTCATTGAATAATCTTCTGCTGACGATTAAAATGACCATTTTTTAAATTATCGTCAGACAATAAAAGTTTATAATTAGATGACTTTAACAGTATTGACAATTTGACAGTAGATTAGTTTTTAAATTTTAAAGTTGTAGTTATAACTTAAAATAATTAAATGGGAATAATTCGTGTGAAATTAAAAACATTTTTTAATGCAATTTAAAAATAGTAATATAACATTAATTTATTTATAATTTATTATAAAAATGTGAATGATCAACTTTCAGTCATATGTTTCACTAAAATTGAAAACAATTTAATGAAAAAATGTTAAAATTATTTTTAATTGTGTATTTTTCAATTATTAGATTCGTCTAAAATTTAGAAAAAAAAATTGTAATTTAATGAAAGATTTAACATTGTAATTTTTTTAAATGATTTTTTTTAATTATAAATAAGTGGAACTTGGAAAACATATTAATTCTAAATTAAGACTTATTTTTAAAATTGGCAATATGCCAAAATATAGATTAATCAACAAAAAATTTAATTTGTCATTAATTTGAATAATGCCTAGATAAATTTAAAATACATGTAAAAAATTTGTAAAATCAAATAAATAAATATTGAAAATATTAGAAATTAGAAAATATTAGAAATTAAATATAGTCTAATTGCACTTGTCAAAACTTGTGCTAAAATTATGTTGAAACCCCATAATAAAAATATATGCTAAGGAAAATAAATTATGGATAACCAATGCTTATTACAGGAAAATTTTGTTATAAAAATATGCGATTTAAGGATATTTGAAGTGCTTTATTACATTCCAACTTTCCATAAGTAGGTGAGGTAAATGGAACAATATAAATTATAATTTATTTAATAAAATTTCAATTTAAAGATTCTTAAAAAATTGGAAAAGATTAAAAAATATTGAAAGGGACAGACTATCAGTCACATAAAGAAATTCTTCCTCAAATCATTGGTGAAAGAAAGCATTTTTAGAAACGATTAAAAAATGACCTAAAATTCATAATAAATATGAAAATTTATTTTCATACAAAATATTAACTTTTAAAATTAAGTATTTGAAAAAACTTTTAAAAAATGTAAAGTTAATGAAAAATATAACTTTTAAAATACCAACTTCCCATTATATAGTTTTGCATGCGCTATCCAATGGTTATAGTCCCAACTCATCAAAAACTAAATTACTTTGTAATTTGGTGTTTATTACCAACACAAATTTTATGTGCATAGATAGGCTTTTAATTCTTTATTCAATAGCAGCGCGTGCTGTAATTTTTGGGGTCCTGTTCAGGCACTAAAAAAATTTTAATTTTATTGCATTCATTTTTATTGATTTTAATTAAAAAAAAATAATTCAAAAAAATTATAAAGCAATTTTCCTAGCTCTTTTGCTGGCAAATTTATCAATTATATCATTGTAATCAATTGTCCTGACTGTTGCATTTTAAATCGACAGTATTGCTAATCTGAAAAGTCTTTCCTGTGACATTGTAGACCATAGATAATTTCCAAATAATTTTAGTTTTGAAAACGATCGTTTTCGAATTTTCACCTTTGTTTTTTCTTTCAATTCGTGATATTTTTTGCTATTGGAGAAGTTTTTCTATTGTATTTAATATTTGGGGACACAGTGTGATTGCACTTGTTGCACTTGCGATAGTATGGCGTTGTTCTATAGTCATAATAGAAAATAATACATCATTCATAAACTTTCATAAACTTTAAAATATTCGTCAAAATTTTCTTAACACTATAAAAGCGAGTGTTTAAAAAAAACAATGAATAAATACATGTTAACAATAAGTAAAATCATGGTAAAATCAATGTCATTTATTCCTCTTGGAAAATCGTGTTGATCATTTAGTAGATTTTTCTCTTATGGTAAGTTTTCTTCATTTATTACAGAATTAACTAGTTTATAATGCCCATATGCTTAACTCGTATTTGAACCCACCCATTTAGGCTTATCAATTAATGATTTTTACTAGTAATTCGAGATTGTGGTGCTGTAAATATTGTTGTTTAGTTATTGATTTTTATTAATTGATAGAGATAATAGCTCTCAATATTAAAAATCGATCCACAGAAAAATGAGTATATAAAATGGCATTCGTTAAAATTCGTTATTTTAATAAAAAATTGTTAATAATTAGTTTTTTTTATCTCGATGATAAGATTTTATTAATTTTTAATTATCTTATGGTATTTTAAATACAGATATTTGCAATATTATAAATAATCACATTATATAAGAACTCTAACTGTTGGACCCGAAACGAAAATATTTTTTCATTAATAAATCTATTTTTTAGGATCATTTTATTTTGGTAGACGTATGATTAAAGGAAACTTTTTTGATCCATACATGCTACGTGTAACACAGCTATCATGCATTATGTAATTACTAAAGCCGTACTCGAGTCATTTTATCATTTAAAATACTTGCTTGGAATTCTTCTGTGCTTGTTCGAAACATATCTTACTCGATTATAAAGTTGTTAAGAATCGCCAGAGATGTCTTAAATTTATTCTGAAGACAAATTTCCTATATGATATTATAAAGCTCTTCATTGCATACCGTCTAAATGTGAGTTAATTGGTTTACTAATTATTGATACAGAATCCCAGTAACTACACATACACACCAACATTTAAACATTATAAATAACTTCTAATCTTGAAACTACGATTTTGACATATTATTAAGCAATATGTTAATTTAAATAATTATATAATATATATTTATCATCCTTCCTTAAACATTGAATGATATTTACCATCTATATAAGTGGTTCTCACCCCGTATTCCGCGAAAAAAATGACATTTTATCTTTAAATTTGCATTTAAAATACATATCATCAAAAACCTCAATTAATTTTTTTATAAGATGATACAATAAGAAAGCCGTTACACAGATATATAAACATACAAATATAAAAGTGTTTTTATTGCTTGTTATTGTTGCGCGTGGTATTTTCTTTGCTTATAAGAAGGCATTGTTTACTTTTAACGACAGATTTATAGTAATTTGTGATTGGTCACTCATTGTGGGCAAGTATTTTTTGTCAATGTTCCGCGTAAAAAAATCATGTGAATACTGTTCCGCGCTTTTATATTAATTGAGAACCACTGATCTATATACGATAGTTCTCGTTTAATAATGAATAAATCAATATTGAATTCCAATATGTCATTGTTACGAATTTATTTTTACAACTATTTTAATCGATTTTGCTCTCAATCATCAAATCAGTCATCATTTTGAAAGTAAAGTTTGAATTTTATTTATCTACATTAAGTTCCAATTATTGTTTTTTCTATTTGTTACGGATTTCCTCAACTGCCTTTTTCAAGAGTTATTAAATAATTTTTTTTGCATTTGGCTCTAAAATTTAGATATTTACATCTACAAAAATTTCGAATTTTTTAGCGTAAGTTGCACTTTGAGTCATTTAATCTATTAAGATAGACTGTTCTATGAAATTTATTCCATAACAGTGGCGTAGCAATGGTTTTAACTACCCTGGGCAAGACATACACTTTGCGCCCTCCAGCTATCACTGAAAACTGGAGAGTAGTCAATACTAAAAATATAATACATATTTTTATCAATCATAAAACGGCAATATCACTGAGTTATGCAATAATATATTTAAAATTGTTCATAATTATATTTTAAATTATTTATAATTATATTTAATATAACAATCCAAAAATGTTATTAAATAAATTCTCGTCTTGTCAACGCCTTTTCAACATATCTTCTCATATTTCTAAACATACCTTCAAAAATTAAATTTTCGTACATAAAAATATTACATAGCCTTTCTTTTGATTGATTACGGTTTAATTCAATAAATATTATTCTTGATATTTTGAATTTGAAATAACTAAAATACTCCTGAATTGGATTTATTTGAGAAAAATATGGAGGAATAAATCGATAACTTTCATTCAGTAGAGAAATTGCATCCCTTCGATGATATCAAGCCATATCAAGAAACAGATGGACTTTTCTCAGACAGGTAAAAGTATGTCTAAAAGCAAAAGAATGCAAAATTTTATACTCACCAATATATCATCCGGCTTCGAATGGAGTAGCAGAAAGAGCCGTACAAACCATAAAGTCAGCGGTAAAAATATAGAGTAAAAAGAATCATACATACCTTCTCAAAATATTATTTAATCCCAGAGCATTCTCTGGCACATTCAATAACTCATCTGCTAACCAAAGAGGCTAATGGGAAGAAAAATAAAATCTTTTGCTAATCCACCCTTGAAAATTGGTGAAAGCATTCAATAGTAATATGAAAGTAGCGGTCAGTCCAACTTGCATCGTACCTGCTGGTTATAACTAGTGGTGAGCTACGCATGTCCGCGGGGGCTCGGCAGAGCCCCTTGTTGTTCTTTCAACTGTGATTTTGCGCTTCACTTCAAATTAAAATTGCTATTGTTTTAACGGGAAAACGTAAAATATAGAACTTTTTTTTCATTAAATCAAAATATTAATTTTTTTTTCTAAAATCAAAATATAGAAACTTTTTTAATATAAAAAATTTAACAAATTATTTAAAATTTTCGAATTTTTACGATATGTCATATCATTTTTATGGTTGCTGATTTTGCAGAGGTGTTTGGGAATTATTCGAGCCCCTTGTTAACTTTTTACAAATTTTGCGAGCCCTTTGTTGTTTTTTTTCACAGCTCACCACTGGTTATAACACATCGTATATAAATCTAGATTATGAATTGATGTTAAAATCAAATTAAAATATTTTTATTTATTAAATTCTATTTATTAAAAAAGTTAAATGTTAAAATCAAGTGAAACTGATAATTTTCAAACTATTTAGATCATGAAAATATGTTTTTTGTTTACAAAACTTTGACATTAATTTCTAAGAGTTTCCAAAAATAAAATAAATCATATATGCATATATTTAAAATTAATAAAAATTTTAAAAAGTAATTTTATTTTTTTATTAAATGTTAGAAAAAACGCTTAGATTGTTAAGAGTAATTACTATTTTTAGGATTTCTATTTGAACAAGTACATTATTTATTTAGGCAAACAACGTTATACAATAACTTGTTGATATTTTTTAATTAATTCTTGTTAAAAATTAAAATTAAAATTTTTTTAGCCAATTAAGGCATTTTAATGGTGACATAAGTATTACATGAGGTCGTTTCAATTTGATAAGTGTTATTTATGCTTTTCTTATTTTATTTTATATAGTAAAATTTTTTTTAATAAAATGGGTATTTAGACATATTATGTAAGGTTTTTTTCATTTTTATTATAGAATTTATCATGTTAAGCCTTTCCAGCCCAGTGATTCCAAATGGAATCATTAATTCAAAATTCAATTTTTGTCTTTCGACGTTAAAAAATGTTGGCAGCAACAAATGTGAATTGTATTTTTAACAGTTGGCAATACTGAATACGCATAAAAGTTGTATTAGAAGACAGAAAAACAATTGTATTTACCAGCGTGCTGTCGCATAACCTATACATGAAATTAAAAATATTTTGGACTGGAAAGAATAAAAACAATGAAAAGCCTTAGCGATGAAAACGTCATCAATTCGTACCCAGAGACACCGGGTTTTGCCACCATTCTTCGGGCTATGGGCTAACAATAAAATTCTTCTTGGTGGGTCAGGGAGTTAATTCAAATTTACAATTAATATAAGAGAGAAACTAAACATATTGTTGGGTTATTATTTTGCAAGTCGGTTTTCTCTGATTTCTCATGTTCTTATTTAAACAAATAATCTAAAAACCAACACAGAATAACTTTATTAAACTTTAATCACTTCAATTCACCTTTCTTTCCAATAAATATTGCTCGCGAAGGTAGAAAACCCAAGGGCCAATCACCTTTTCTGGTTCGAAAGTTAGAATTGCTATCAACTACTTGATTCTATTTGTTGATCGATAACTGACTTCTTCACTTTGGTTCTTTCTTGTTTCTTCGACCAACTGGCAGTTCGTCTATCTTTGAGCTCTCTTTTTATACTCTTTCTGAGAGTGCAATTATCTACAGAATTTAAGGTTATCGAAGATAATTATTGTTTAGGGAACCTTGGGTAAATATTTTAAGGGTTATCCCATTATCCTAAAATGTTTACCCTGGATTGACGCTCGGATGAGTTCGCTTTCCTATCTATTCGGTTGAGTCTCAATGCGCTCCGAGTTCCTTTCAGGGCTCGGGTTTCCCATTAGCTGGGACTTCCCATTACGGATTAATTAACTAATTAACTTGTTTTTTTTGTTATAACTTTCCCTGTGAACCCCTTATTAAATTTTCATTATAATTTCTGAATTTTTCATTCAATTTTTTTTTCTTTCGAATCACTAAACATTATATACATTACATATAACCCAAATAAAAATTTGGCATTTTAAAAAGAAGTTCAAATAAATTTCGTCAGATCAAACGTTGAATGATTTGCTTTTTGTTTGTCATCAATATTTATGCTTTAAATAATTTTCTATGAAGTCATTCATATTTTGAAAACATTATTTTGCATTACATAAATATATATATATATATATAAGTAGACATACTTATTACAACATCATGAAAAATCCAGGAAAATTTTGATACGTTATGCAAACGGGCAGTAAAGGGGTAGATGTTTTCCTATTGTCTGTTACAGTGGGGATGAGAGGACAGAAAAGTCTATTTTTGATGCAATGTAATTTACAAACCTTCCTTGATCAGTGTATTCCTAGAATTATAATCACAAATTTTAATTCCGAATTTAAACTTTTATAATAATGAAAGATGTAAAAAGGCGTTCTCTAGAAATCTTCTCTATTCATATAAAAAAGTTCCTTGAAGGCAGAGGCTATTTTGTTAAACGATTAAAATTTTTAATTATTTATTTATTGCGGAAAAAATTAGTCTTTTTCGATATCTTTTCTATACATTTTTCTTAAAGTTTTCGAAAAGACCTTTTACTTTTACATATATTTTCCAGGGTCATTTTCATTGTGGTTTTCTTGTCATTCAAACTCCCTCGGTATTCTAAAGAAATTCCATCATTTATGTCAAATCGAAAATCGTCACGAAAGCAAGCGCCCAGAAATAATTAATCTTTGGTTCTGTTACAACAGGTTACATAATTTCAATTATGCGTAATGTTTTTAATGTTTTCCTTTTTTTATTACTTGATGTATTATAGTGAATTTGAAATAAGTTTTGTACTGGCCCATATTAGAACATATTAAAACAAATCGAAAACTCCTGAGTTTTAACTTAACAATATTTCGGATGTAATGATTTAAAGTTATAAATATTAAGAAAAAAGGTAAAGAATAAACAAAAAATATTATTTTTTCGAAATTTCAAGGATTCGGTTAAAAAGGAAATATTAAATATAACATTTTTGCAGGTAACCCAGAAAAATCACTGAAGGCTTAAAATCAAATCCGTGTCGTTTTTTTAACGAAAAATAGAAAAGTGAATTGTAGTTTTCACGTATCTAGTGTATATAATTTAGCAATAATTATTACAATATGCAATATTTTTATTTTCATTTAATAATTAAGAATAACAATACAATTGTGTCACGTGATACACAATGCATCACAGCATATTCTCTTAACCTGAGATTCAGAATTTCATTGGCTACTTTAACACGTCATTAGATTAATTCTGACACACAAACATGTACATTAATGATTTTCATTACTGAACTGAATTGAAATTTTCATTAATTGTAGTTTAAAATACGTTTAAGAATTTCTTAAGATATTTTAATTCAAATGTAAGTATTTATTTAAATTATCTTCTATATAAATTAAATAAAATATTTCAAAAGATATTAAACAGATTTATAATAAATTTAAAATTTTATTTTAGATGAATGATCTTATTGACGACTATAGCGAAGATTGTAATCTATCTATTAATTTATCAATTGACTTTACGAAAAAGTTTAATCCTGAAAATTTTAATTCATCAACTCCTATATCTACTAAAACTGAGACAAAAAATGATAGTGCCTATTCCAGTTTCGTGTCTCAAAAAATGTATATAAATGTTGCATCAAATACTTCTCATTTAAAAGAATTCATTGTAAATAACGAAAGTCCAGCGACATCATATAGCAGCCGAAATTCTGCTTTAAACGATGATGAATTAGAAGAGTTTTTTAAAGCGTCAGATATTGGAAATTCTATTGAAGTGGAAGCAGAGAAAATCAGTGGGCATTTTTTTATTCCGGAGTTGAGTTCTCGTCGATCTGCGCGTAATTCACCGTGGACGGTTCGACCTGAATCTGCGCCATTAAATGAAGAAGAAGAAGATTCAGATAAAGAGGCATCCAACTACTTTTGCAATTATAAAGGTAAATATAAATTTATAATTTATTAACAAGTTTCACTAAATTAAGTAATTTTAATTAACAAATTTAATTTCATTTAGTAATAAATTTTGAAATGATCATGTTAGAGTCTAAGTAAACCTACGCATTAATATCACATATGACTCACCGTTCACGTGGTTTTCATTGGATTTTCTTGCTTCACTATTGGATAAATTTCATTTCAATTATTTTATCTATATATTTTAGATAAATTTTCCAATTTATAATAAGAATTGTCGATTTGTACTTTTATTGAGTAAAATGTATAAATGAAAAATTTAATTTTTAACTTTAAATTAAGCAATTATTGAATAAGATAAATTATTGTCCAACGCAGAAATTTCTGTTATTTGAATATATGAATATCTGAAGCAGTGGCGAATTTTACTACAGACCTGGAGGATACAGACAGGCCGTTTTAACTACCCGAAAATAATGACAAATTTGTAATCCTACAGTTTAGCGTCCAAAATTATTTTATATTACTTACAATCTATATATTTTTGAAATTGATTTATTATTGAAATTAGTTATTTAAAATAAAACAACTTTGAAATGGCAGGTAAACCCAGAACATTGATTGATATAGTGAATGTTGTTAGCTAATGAATAGCCAATCGATACTAAATAATAAATTGAACTTTATATCACTGCTTCCTGAAATAGACACCACACCGCAATGCATGTAGCGGTTAGTAAAGCGTTGACAGCTTTTGAACTCTTGTTTATGAAGCGCACGTCAGCAACCTGCATCATTGGTCACATGGACAAAGAATGGTCATGTAGGTGCTGCAATTTTTCCAAATCAGTCCGTTCCGGATCACACTTTAACAGCAGCTATCTAACAATATATTTGAGACTTTTTTTGACAGCAGTGTAACATGTAATTTGACAGTTATTTTTTTAATAAACGTACTCACCTACTATTTTCCACTAAAAATAATTTGAGACACTAAACTACAGGATTACCTTCACATGCATATTCGATTACAGCATCAGATATTACCTCTTGAGATACTTTTCGTTCCTCCTCCTCCCCACCCGCCCCTCGTGCAACAAAATGTATTACTGGTCTGAAAACAGTAATTATCATCAATATAACGCGGCATAATGCTTTAAAAACACATTTTATAATTATAAATCCAGTAAAAGTCCTCTAAGCTGAACACCCTATATCATGAATCTCCTTAATTGTGAATGTGAGGTGTTTTCAGCTCTGAATTAAATATTTCAATGATTTATTAAGATAATTTTATGTAAAAAATTGACTATTGAAATACCTTTTAAAATAATTTTTAAATTGGATTTAAGTCGAAATTTTTGAATTGAAAAATTGAAAAATTAAAATAGCTTTTTGAAAGAAGTTTTATTAGTGAATAATTTTTAAATAAATATATTTTAAATATCGAAATTTTAATAAATGGTTTTGAAAATATTTTATTCAACGCTGAAAATTTGTTTGAAAATAATACAATATTTCATTAAATAAATACTTGGAATTATGTCGTTAACTTTTGAACCGGATTTAAAAAATAATTTAGAAGATGTTTTAGCAATTTCTAATAGTGAACATTTTGTAATTTCGACAATTTTTTAATTTTTAAACATAAAATAAAATTTTATTGATTTGATGCCTTCAAATATACATGAAAAAATCCTCAATCATTTTAAAGAAGGAAAGTCGAATCAAAACATTCGTTATATAAGCAGTGGGGTAGCTACCATATAGCAAGAGTAAGCAATGCATAGGGGCAACAAGACAGGAGGTCCTTTTTTCCAAGTTTCCTTAATTTTCTTCAGAAAACAATGTCAAGCAACGGCACGGTCGGCACCAGTCAACAGGGACCTCCAAATGATCGATTTGTGGTTTTATGAAATAAAGCTCCACTGTTTTGTTTACTTATTGCATTAAGTACATTATTTACCTGCATTTTACCTATTTATGCAATCCCCTCTGCCTCTCCCTCGCTAATAATATACTGTATAAGCAAGCAACTTTAGTTATCTAAGTAAATCCCCCATTCATATAGGGGTCGAAAAAATTGTTTCGCTTGTCGGCTATACACATTTGTCATTGATACATTACTATCATTTTATAACGATTTATACTGTTATATTGTATATTGAGCTCTAATTATTTAATTAAATCGTTTTTCCAAAGAGGACCCAAAAAAATGTTTTGCCTGCGGCGCAAAACTCTTCTGTAACTATAAGCCCTTCTTTCAATTAACACTCTCCCCTCCCCCTTAATAAAATCTTGGGTAGGCCTACGCCACTGGTCTCATACCGTACAAAATAAACAAGGTGTTCCATCAAAATTTCGTGAGTTACGAAGTGTTCCGTTACAGGAAAAGTTTGGGAAACCCTGGTCTAATTCAATTGTGCTTCAAAAGGGGGCCAAAATAAATTTTCCCTGTGGCGCTATGGTGCTCCACACCTATTTCACTTGTGTATTCAGTATAGGGGGCCATCTATGACTCATTGCATAGGGGCCCAAAATTTCGAGCTACGTCACTGTATATAAGTCACTACAAAAAACAGAAAATGTCTTTCCTCAAAGCACAATTCGGATATTTCGGATCTCTTGCGAATAAATTTTCACGTTGAACGTAGAATGAATTGACAAAATTTTGAAAAACAAAGATTTGTATTTTAATATAAATGATATCGATTTAAGAAATTCAAAAAGATGTAGAATATTGGTAAGACAAAGATGATTGATTTAAAACTTTACGAATGGACAGTGCAAACGAAGAAGAAACTTTTTGGTTTCAAACAATAATATAATTTAAAGTGCATAGTTATTAGTCTCTAAACACAACATTATAGATCTTAGTGCTTCTAGCAGATAGTTGTGATCCTTCAAAGGCATTAATTAAAACATGTGTAATTTCTGATGAAGGAATATTGGATATACTAATAATTGATAAATTTAAGAGTAATTTTGAGAAAACTTCGACTGAATATGAAAGTTATGATATTTTTAATTGTGATGAAACCTGGCGACATGCTGAAAAGAAAACAATTGTTTTAAACGAAGAAGATAAAACATTATGAAAAAGGAAAGAATAAACTTCATTTTAGCGTCAAGTGTGAACGGGGGAAATTTCAAAGCCTTAATGGTAGGAAAATTAGCAAAACTACAAAATTTTAAAAATATAAACCTTTCATCATTGAATATTTCTTACACCGCTAATAAATAGTCATGACGCGTAAAATCTTTACAAAATGGCTTCTTGGTGTCAATGTACAAATGAAGGAGAAGAATAGAAAAATATTAATGTTATTGAACAATTCATCCATTCGAATTAGAATTGACGAATATTCGTTTATTCTATTTTCCTCCGAAAGTGACAGATCTAATCCAGCAATTGGATCAAAGAATTATTTAAACCTTTAAAATTTATAGAATTAGATTCAATGGAAACTACAATACAATCACAATGTAATTTAATTACGATTTATTACGGTTTAATTGCAATACTAAATTTTACGCATCAGTAATAGTAGATAATAGAACAATAATAGTACATTGATAGAGTTGAAATCATTCAGATCAATCGAATTTAACTACATGAGTTAATTGAATTAATAAAATTATTTTCTCCCCTCTTTTGAGGCAAAAGTTTTTCTTTACCATGTTTGCTTTCATGGTTTTCCTGGCGCCGGTCTTAATTTCAATGATCCTATGTCTGGCAATTCTTCAGTCGTATTGATTTATATTTCTCGACGAGTTTTATATTTGGAATTCGCCTTTTTAATTCACTTCGAGTGTCTATTGCATAGATGTACTTTACTTTTTAGCCCCAGTCATTGTTTTCTATTCTCTGATTAAATCATCTTTCATCTTTTCCAATCTTTCTATCATTGGGTAAATTTTTTTATTAATGACAATCTTTATTATATAAAATGAAAAATTACAAAAATTAAAGTGTGACGAAAGCACAATTTTCTTTTTTGGCAATTTTTTTATTTTAGGCGTAATAGATGATAATTGTATTCTCATATCTGGTAAGGCGTCAAAACGATTCGATACTTTGTTTTAGTCGCCGTATACGGTGAAAAACATGTCTCGCATAAATAGGTGATTGGAAATGGCATTTCGATTAACTTTTCAAAATCTGCATCAAAAGTTCGACTGATTTTCCCTGTGCTTGAATGAATGGATTTTAAACCCAGCTATATACTTTTACATTTAAAGATGGAAAACACTGATTGATGGATGTTTGTTAGTGGCAAAGATGATTTACAATGTCGGTTTGAATTTCTAGCTCGAGTGATTGTTCCATTTCTACCAAAAAAAATGAAGTGTTGGAAAACAGTCCAAATTATTTTGATTAACTTCTGAAGTTCAAGAATGTATGTAAAAGAAGGGTTGTGTGATTACTACACATGTCTTCACAAAAAACTTAGAACGATCGTGATTTTAAAGGACAACTTTTAACGAAATTTATAATTTGCGCTGCTTCATCCAACATAGTTTTAAATAAGGTTGACATATATTTAGTTACCAGTGCATGTCTGTGAAGAATACAGTGACTACTTTTTGCTCGAGTTTTTATGCATGTTACAGCACCAGCCACCTTTCCTATCATAGCTTTACTAGCCATACTGCATACATCAATACACTTATTTATACCATGTTTATTCAAGAAATTATTCATACTGCTAGAAATATTTTCACCGGTGGTACTTTCACACAGAAACAAATCGTCCTCAATACTTTTATTGAAATCATATAGTGCACGACAACTAGTGATATTGCTAGATCTGCAACATCGGTGGATTCGTTTAATTGCAATAAGGATGCATCATATTGATGTAGCCAAGAAATAAGTTCTAACTCGATATCTGGAGCAATATGGTGAACGTGTCACGAAAAAGTGTTGAAAAGTGATGCAGCTTCAACTTTTCTACATGAATCAACACTTAACAAACAAAAAACAATATAGTTTACACGTGGTTTTATTAATGTTTCGCCAATTCTATGAGGTTCTCTTGTAAATGCAATTCAATAACTTTGTAAGAAGCCTCTGTCGCATTTTCGTTGGTCGTTTTAAATGTTTTCGTAATGAAAAGTTTAGATTTTTCATATTTCGAAACGACGACGTAATTTAGCAGGTGCTAAAGACCTATTGGTCAATATATTGATACATTGTAGACATAGGGCGTCTGGAAAACTTCATTTCCAGTTTCTGAAACCAAATGACAAATAACTGACATATCTGCGTTTCTTATTGTCTCGATTTTTCTTCGATATGTCACCTATGCCCATATATTCAGATCGAGGCAGTAATAAATTTTATTCAGTAAAAAGTTAATTATCTTAAAATTTATTTGTGAAAATCATTACAGGAAATTTTTTGCAAATGCTAATCAGTCAAATAGTTAATTAAAATTAAAACTTTGAAAATGATGAGATGTTTCATGCAAAAAGTAATTAAAATGCCAGCTACCATGTATGTTGGCTGTTATAACAAATAATTTTAAGAATTCAGTTTTTAATTTATTTATATTTAATAATACGCAATGTAAATATAAGTAAACTACCTCTTTACCGGTAACCCGGCTTTAGTAAGAATGAACAATTGAGTTTTATATAGTCAACCATAAAAAAATGGTCTAAATGATATTGTGAACTACAGTGCGCAAATGAGGCGATTATTCTTGTCCCAAATCCTATGAGATTGTTATGGTGCATGTTGCTGGTTGAAGTGTTATTTTTTGCATTATCCCCGGTACCATTGAAAATTATTGGTTGTCTTAGACCTCAAAAATGACTACATTTTCAGGATGCAACAAACAACAATTTAGCAACATTATAGTCGTATGTGACTATAAATAACAGTGTAAATGTCTTGCTTTTCGAGAGACTTACACAACAGAATATGTTTCACACCTTTCAGTGTCAATGAAAGTCACCCTTCAAAAAAATCCGGTTACTTGTATTAAAAAATATCACTGAATAATATTAGGACCGAGTTGTTCATGGCAATTACTAAAGTCTAAATAATGAAAATAGTATTGATTTTTTTTAATTTTTGGAAATTTATTCGACAAATAAGGATTTGTTTAAAAATTTTTAATAATTAATAAGATTAATTTACTTTCATGTAAATATTTGTGCATGTATTTCCAGTAATTAGAAAATGCGCAAAACACTTTCACGAAACAAATATGTACCAAATGATTTAAAATTTCTTATGAAATTATTTTGACAAATTTCCATAAAAATATCAACTAATACAAATTTCATATGAACTAAAATGTTTGCAACAGTCATTTTCATGATTAACATCTTTAAAATAATTTTCTAATTTAATCGAATCGTTAGATATATCTCAGAGTACGATTCATTCACAAATCCGTATGCGACATGCTTCCATGACAGATGCTGAGCAAAGGAATGAATTAATCGCCACGAAATTACGTCAAATTGCGGATAATTTACCAGCTGCTCAGAAAAAAGTGAATATATTTTAATCTTAATAAACTTTAAAATAATTTATTTTTTTTATTATTTAATCTTATAAATAATTTAACTATTTTCTTTTAAATTTAAGTCCAGTATCGAAAACCCAGCATTGTGTATGTTTGACAAATCTTTTACACGTCCTATTATCAGTTAAAAAGTATAAGTGTTATTACCCATTTAAAAGTTATTTAGATAGATTGTTTAAATTTATTTTTTAATAATTTTATTATTAAAAATTAAAAGTACTTGACAAATATTTAAAAACATAAAATCAAATATTTCTACTCATTGTCTAAAACTGTGTTCTTCAACTAGACCAGGGGTTCTTAACCCTTTCAAACTTATGGACCCCATAAATATATAATTGGTACCGACGGACCCCTGAAATGTTAAAAAATTAATAAATTGATAGTAAAACACATACATTTTTTAATAATTATTTATAAATCTGTTTATTCAGCTTCAAACAAAAATAATAGTTTTTTGTAAATAGTGCCGCGGACCCCTTGGAACCCGTTCGCGGACCCCCTGGGGGTCCATGGACCCCAGGTTAAGAACCACTGAACTAGACCGATATCACTCTCTTGTTAAATTTTAAGGGTATTAGTGTTGCAAATCGAAAATATAAAACTTAACGTTACATTTTTCGTTATGTAACAAAAATATGTTTTTTGTTTCGGTATTTGGTTATGTAACGATAAAAGAAAATCATTTTGTAACGTTATATCGACATAAAACTGCAGCGGAAGCAAAGAAAAATGTGAAAAATTTGGAAACACGTATATTTATTCAATAGTCATCAAAGTAAAATGAATAACAATTGGTTTAAAATAATTCTAATAAAAAGTTCAAAAAAAAATAAAATAATATCTTTTTATAATAAATTATTGTATGACAGTGGATAAACATAGATAAAATTGAGGGATGAATTATTTCATCGTACAAAAAGATGTTTCAGCTATTGGAGTAATGTAGAAATGCACAAAATAAAAATTGAAACACAAATAAAATCATTAAAAATATCAAAATGGCAAAAGTGGAAAAAATTAATTAAAAATTTTGGAAATAATATTGATCGGTGGAAATGGGTATGGTTGAACATCAAATCGGAAGATGAGCCCAGGAATAATAATGACTTAGTGAGGGGTCCCAGGAAAAGTTATAATGTAAAAACAGATTAATTATTTAATTAATAATACGTTTAGACAGTCGAGAAGTGAGGGAAGCCTGAGGTATTATCAAACGATTAGAATAAGTTTAGAAAAAACATCAAAGACGGAGGCGAGCAATTTACTTATTGTTAAAGCAATTAGACCTGAAATAAGAGAATCATTGTTGGATAACAATTAAGTTGTTTTGAAGGCCGGAGTATAAAAAAAAGAGCTGTTGAGAAGTGAATCGCCAGTTGGTTGAATAAAGCAATAAAAATTTGTGAAAGTTTGCGAAGCTTCGAGAGAAACAAAGATAAAGACTATGTGAAATTAAAGAAAATTATGAATTATCTTGTCATTGGGCAACTTACCTTATAGATTATTTCGAGAGAAAGGTGCAAATTTAGTGACAATTTGTAATTGTGATAAAAATTGAATAAAGTATAAAAAAAGAACACGGGGAGTCAGAAACTAACCGACTTGTTAAATAAAAACACAACACATCTATAACATGCGACTAGACGACTAGTTTGTTCATAACCAAAATTAATATATCTTCTAATAAATTCTCATCTATATTGTTTCGTTTATCAGTAAATATTCATTATAACATCGAGACATCTCTTTCAATCGAAACCCGTGTCTCAGGTGTAGCAAGGGCTATTTTTGAGACTTTCGCAAATTTTTTATCCTTATCTCAGAATTCAAAAACATTTGTGAAGCTGGCTGAATTTCAAAATTATCGAAACTGTTTATTAGTGAATCTACAGAAATTCTCTTTCCTTTTGGTTTTAATATGGCATAGCTAATTTAGATTTCATATAAAAATTTAATAAATCGTCATCTGTAGTCAGTTGGCATTAATATTTGTGTTGTTATTTCTGTCGATTGTGCCAAGTCATTATTATTGCTATTTTGATTTTCAAATTTATTGAATACGAAATTTTATTATTTGGTTAAAGGGGGTTCTTAGATAAATCTTTAGAAGCAAATTTTTTTTAAATTTTGGTTGAGTGGATCGGCATACACAGCAGCCATGATATGTGCACAATTGGACAAAAGGAAAAAATATTTGTAAGGAAAAACAAATTATCTATTTTCGTTATTTTAACAAAACATAATTCTTATAACGTTATGTAACGAAATTTCTATAAATAACGCTATTTCATTTTGTTATTGTACTATAGCGTTAGACTACGATTGACGTTTTGCAACTCTGATTTCTTAATTTTTCACTGCCTAAATCTCTTGTGATACTTTAGTTTATATGTCTGTGTATATTATATCCAATAAATTAATGCTTAACCCTTTAAGCCACTAAAACCGTCTACAGACGGTCATCATAAAATCATCATTCAGTTTAAATTGAAAATTTTTTGCGCTCTAACAACTAAGACTGTTTTTCGTCTGTAAAACTCCCGACCATAACTTGTAGGTTTCAACACGATCAAACACATAGTTTGCTTGTAACGTTCAGTTTCGTTGAGAACTTCGGTTCCTCGTATTTCAATTTCAGTGGTTAAAGGGTTAAACTTTTCTTATTGCAACTCCCGAAATCTGAAAAAACTTCGAGGCTCTTCAAATATTTTATAACCATAATATAAATATTTAGCATTAATTATTATAAAAATATTTTTATTTTAAATAGCATTTCACTTATTTGTTTTTAGATGAAAAATCAAACAATAAAAAATAACTTCAAATTTATATAATACTTAAATAAAAATAAAAGAATTAACTTCAAGTTTATATCTAAAACAATGTAAATGAGAAAGATGTGTTCGAATATCATTTTCAACTATATTAATCAGTATTCGGTACAATGTCTAAATTGTAAAGTTTTGTTCAAAACTATTTATTGAAAGGGAGTATCTCTGTTATTTTTTATCACAAGTAATGAAGAAAATGCTATAAGGTTGTCATTAAAGAAATTTTGTTTATTAAAACCTATTTTCCGATAGCCGGATATGTTTTTACTGTTTCCATACCTGAAATTATATACCTCACTGAACTACCTAAGTAATGTTTAACTTCACTTCAGTTTAAGTGACGAAACTTTGGGTACATTATGCTTTATTCTATTTTACTTGAAATCTCGATTGAACAAATTTTATTTAGTCTAGCCTATTATTAAGAACTTTGTAGTGTGATTTCTTTTTTTTCAGTTTAAATTTAAAAATTCTAAAACAAGTCATTGCTCATAGTTTGAGAAAAACTACAATTGACGATATAGGCAGTTTATCTATCGAGTTTAATAGATATTAAGTACAAGCAAAAGTTACATTAATCACATGACAAATATTTCTAAACCCTACTGACAATGTCCTCTAAATTACAACTCCTTTCGTTTACTCAGTTTTATAGTAATTGTTGCACATTAATTACTAATGCTCTTGAGTGCAGAACGTTCAAATCCAGTGCAAAGCAAGACAATTAATTTTACAGCTAAGCAGATAAGGGCTTCACATTTGCCAAATTTATGTCTATGGATTTTTTTCATATTTTTAATAATTAGTAATTATTGAATAGGGGAAATTTATTTGGGCATATATAATCCGAGTTTATAGACAAAAATTCATGCGTTATTGGTTACCCAACTCGAAATTAAATTTGATTTTCTCTATACAAGATTAAAAAAGGATCACCGGGGAAGCCGATAGATGACGTCTTTTAAAAATTATATATCTCGACAGCTGTCATAGATGATAGAGGAACTGGAAATGGCCGAAGGGGATGTACTGGAGAAAGGAATATAAACTAAAGTCAATATCAGTAAGATTGCAGACTATAAAAGGAAACAGAACCAAAACAATCAAAACAACAGAAGTTGTAACGAAAAGAAGAAAACAGAATTAAAACAAAACCTATGGTGAATTACGAAGTTATTAGAGAAACGATTTTAAACAAATTAAAGTTATCGAGTAAATTCAAGTTAAAGCTAAGAAAGCAACTATATAGAGTTTATATCGAATTCCGAATTGTGTTGTAAATGGGCTATTTCTCCAGAAGGGCATTGATTGAAATATTGTAATATTGAATCGTTGGTATCACTGTAAATGGTGATCAATTGTGTTAATCAATAAAAGTTTTGTATTGTCTGGAGTTCGTTATTGTTGTTAAACAAGGCATACTTTGAAATCAAATCAATAATTGCGAACCAGGCATGTCATAAGGATGTAGGTCAAAAGTGAGTTACTGCTAAATATTTGAGTTTATAAAAGAGTCTTAAAAATATGGAAAGTACTTAAATGCTATCTTAGTGATTGTATCGTAAAGAGAGTTATAGATTAACCGTTTCGCCTTTCTGGTTAATTTTAATATAATATGACGCGATGGTTTACGTTATTTACGCTAAATTGATGTAGTACTTTAATTTATGTGAGGAACTTTGAAACTGATTTTTTTTAAATCTATTTTAAATGTATATAGATTGAAAAACGATGTATGAAAAAAATGTAGATTTATTGATAGTACCAAAAAGATTAAACTATTATTTGTTCTATCGCTCATTTTTTGCCGCAAACATACGAAACAGTTGAATCTCTCCTGGAGACTCTTTAATCTACAAATTTTGTTTTATATGTGTAATTTAACTGTATCTTAATCTTAGTTGGATTTTATGCAACACCAGTTAATTAGTATAAAGTGATCGTTGTATCTTAAATGTCATCAATAACATTGTGAATATCGATTAAAAAATAATTTTAAGTTCACACTAGAGGTCTCCTTATGTAATGTTGCCAGGCATCCCGGTTTGGCGTGGTAAATATCTGTCAAACATACCTTATGGTTCTTTTCGTGCCATTGGCCATGTTTTACTAGTCAGGAAGCCAACTATGTATGAAGTGATTTGATTAACAGTTTTAGTATGGTTCAAAGAAATGATACTCATATTATCGTAAACTTACATGTTAATTATTATTAATCGTATTTATATCATGGTGTTTGTAAAAATATCTGTTTAAATTAAAATTTTTGGTTATCCGGTCCTAAAGCTCTCAAGTTAGCACATTTTTACTTTATGGCGATTGCTTGATACCGAAAATCAACCTGTCAAAGCTCATTTTACGCTCCGGAAAATCGGTTTTATCATACAGCTGTCAGTTGAAATAGAATACGTACGTTCCATTTTCGTCTACAATGGTCAATTACTGAATCTGGAAAGAGATGAAAAATCATAACAGCGCTTTTCGTAAGATATATTATCAAATTGTCTTAATTTTTGTATGAGTAATACGTCTAACACAAAAATATCCATAAATGTAATATGAGTTTTGGACAAAAATCACATAATGATTTTCTGTGAATTGTGATTTCAATAAAACCATTTTAAGTAAATTTTGATGTATTTCAAATATAGTAAAAGTGTTGAATTAAATTCCACACTTATTAAAATTTTATTTTCTCTTTAAATTCTTTCATTTCATATTATTTCAAAATAATTTTTCATTTTCAATTTGTTGCATATATTTTCCGCATTTCTTATTTTGTTTGAATTATTAATTTGATATTTTTTGCATTACCTTTTTTAAGTGTTTTATATTTGGTAGATTATTAATTCATTTGTTTTTTGTGTAAGTTTATTTGATTTATCTTTAAATCATTTTTTTATCATGTTTTAGCAAAACAATTTCATATTGTATGTGTGATGCACAATTAGTAATGATGAATAAATGAAACAGATTTAAGAATTTTAAACAAGTGAAAAGAAAAAATTTTTTAAATATATTAAAATAACAATATTAAAATATTTGTTAAATAACTTTTTTTATCTTTTTAGGCACTTCATAAATCATGTACTTTAAATAATGAAAGGTATTCATATAAACGGCATTCCTATTCTTCATTTTCTGATATGATGCCTAATGGTATGGGATCAGCACTCGATTTAATAGTATCATTAGTCAGTATTTATAAACATCATTCTAAGCAGCCCAACAATCAAAGTTTCAGTAATTCACAGTCAATGCAAAATATGTTAAAATCGCATCGAAGATTAAATTATCGAAATCGATCACATACAGAATAAACTATTACTCAAATTATCATTTATTATGTTTCCCTCGTAAATATTAATTATTTACCTTGAAACTAAATCGTATGATCAGATGATATAAAAAGATGTTTATTTTTCAGTGTCTTGTAAAAAAGATGTGGATTTTTGAGAATTTTTTAACCAGTTTTATAACATTATTTATATTTATGTTTCACATTTGTTTTGTATATAAAGAGACAATACAGTAAGTGGCCTTTTGAATTTTTAGAAATTTTGGGCGTAATGTTCATATTTTGTACATAATAATTGTAATAAAATTTCATGAAATAATAATTAATTGCTGGAATTGTCGAGAATTCTGTTTTATTTTTAAATTCATAGTTAAATTGGATTTATTCCTGTAATCCTTAGTTGAAATGAAAATATCTGACCAAAGGTACTTTCTAGCACCAATTTATTGGTACCCTTATTGTAAACAACACTGATTGATGGTACTTGAAAGAATTTTTGTTTCAATTAATCACATCTTGGACATAGACTAAATATTTATGGTACTCTTAAGTACCGTTTGACAACCAAGGATTTAAATTACAAATAAGGTCATATAACCAATTATATTTAAATAATTTTTCTACTTCTTTAAGTCATTTAATCTTTCTTTTCATCTTAAGATTGCAGTTAAACTCCATATGCTCATTGAAATTTGCCACCTTTGTACTAATCTATTTTTTGGTGTTATTTTTTAATAAAGGTAAAATCAATAAAAGTGCAAAAACTTCACTATTGGGTATGATTGAACGCTAAATTGATAGCCGAGTTCAGAAACTATAATGAAAATTTAATAAGGTTTTCAAAGGGAAAGTTCATGCGAAAAAACAAATTAATTTGTAATGGAAAGCCCTAGCCCATGGGAAACCCGATTGATCAAATAAGAGATGGAATATTTCGAGCGCCAATCTAGGATAAACAAATTAAAACAATTTGGAAACTCTTAAATATCTGTAGATAACTGCCCTCTCAGAAACAGTATCAAAAGAGAGCTAAAAAATTGCTGAATTATTTTAAGTATTATTGAGAAATGTTTGTTTTAAATAAGCCTGACAATCTGAACCCTATCTTAGCTGGCTGTTTTTCGATCTCCAAACAGTACCAATGTCACTTGTGATTTGGAGTTATGAGAGAATTCGAGCCATGAGCCCAATTCCATCAGTAGCAAATAAAGTTAGGTCAATGGTAAATAATTTCTAATGGAAGACTTTGTAATTATTATATCGAAAATGTGAACTAGATTTTATTATAATTACTTATCAAATATATTCAATTGTTAGACAGCAATAATCGCATGAGTTATTCATATCACATTTTTAATTAAAACGAGGTTATTTTCCATCATCTCTCTACATGTTATTTTGCTGTTGTTAATTTCAATAAATTGACATCACGCTAGCTAACAGTCAAGTAGAATTTTCTAGGTTCATAATTATTATCCTGAAATTATAAAAATGTAATGACTGATAACAAAATACAAATCTGGCGTAGTTTAATTTGCTAGCATTTAAACTGTTTTTCGGTATTTCAAGAATAATGTATATATAAATTATTAACTTAAAATAATTTTGAAACTACAATCAATGAAATCTTGAATACATAATCGAAAACAATATTTACATACACACATAAAATATAATGAGCAATATTCATAAAAGGTCCAATATTTAGTTTTTGAAAAAAAATATTATATTTGTTGAATGCTGATGTTTGAATAATAATAATATTGTAGACATAATTTATTAACTTTATTAACAATATAATTCCATTAATTGATTTAAACAGAGAAAGACTCATTCGTTTTGTTGGTTAACTTCTTAAATAAATATTAATATAGCAAAATTATAAAATTAAAAATACCCATTTTTTCACGATGGTACTTGTCTCGATATGGCTTTAATAAAGACTTTGACAAATCTTTATCTTTTAAAATATTTTGAGATTTGAAATAAGTTTCTACTTCTTTTATATCTTCAGCAGATGGTTCAATTCGGCTTAAGCTTCGACGTAGCATTCGTTTGAAAAATAGTAATTAAATGAAAAATAATAATTGTATAGTAATTTAAATAATATTTAATTTAAAAGAAATAAGAATATTTAAACAATCTTTTAATATTAATTATTAATATAACTTATCTGTTATGATAATTTAAATTTTATTTATAGCTGATATTTCATATTAAATTTCCGAAACAAAAAAAATTTTAAACCAGTTTAAAAATAATTTAACTTAAAAATTTATTGTTTACTTTTATAAAAACAATTTTTTCAGCATTTTCAGGAAGAATTTTAGCTCTATGATCAGTTATTACATCTCTATCACAATTGAAAACACGCTCAGATTGAACGCTAGTCGAAGCGCACGATAGAAACTGTTTTGCTATGCTAGAAAGTAAAGAAAACCTGATAGAATTAGTTTTCCAGTAATTAATTATATCTTCATCCTTTGAAGATAAGTTTTCAAATAAATAATTATTTATCTCGGATTCAAAAGCTAAATAAGAATTTTTGAAATTAGCAATCTCACAAGGAGAATCAAAATTATCTAATGAATTCCAAATATTTGAATTTTTTTCAAAAATAATTTCATTTTTTAATTCAGTTTTTTGATTTCAAATTTAGGAAAATATTTAATCATTTCGTTTTTAATTAAATCTAAATTAAAATTTGCTGGATCAAATATTTTGTTTTTAAATCTTGGATCTAGTAATGTTGAAATTATATTTTCACTTCTTGCTATCAATGATAAATTAAGTTTAAAGGAAATTTCATTATTAATAGATTCGGAAAAAATTTTATTTGCTGATCTTCTCAAAATTTCAATAGCAGGTATAAATTCCGAAATTGTTGAATTCTCATATGATAGAGCTCTTGTAATCTCTTCAAATAGACTTAATATGTTTATTAATTCTTCAATTAAACTAACGTCTAATTGATTTAGTAATTCTTCTTTTTCACTAGAAATTTCAGAAAAATAAACTAAAATTCCGTTTTTTATTTCATAAAACCTTTTAAGGTTGAATATCACCTTGTCTTAACATCCTCGATTGGCATTAAAACAGGCATTGAAAGATTTTTTTGTATTTCCTTTAATCTACTATTTGCAATAGATGAACTCTTAAAAAATCCAATAATTTTTCGAATGGAAAATAGAATTTTTTGAATTTTATCAAAATTATCAATAACATCTTTTATCACTAATTGTAACGTATGCGAAAAACAAAGAATTTGATTGATATTTTTGGTTCTAAACCCTTTTTAACGTTTGCTGCATTATCATGTACTATAAAAGAACATTTTGTATATAAATTCCATTCGATCAATGATTTTTCAAATTCAATACCGATATTATCAGCAATATGTTGTAAATTGAAAGGCTTGCATGAGTGAGACTACTTTTTCTTTCAAATTCCTCAGAAACCCAAAGTGCAGTCAAGCACATGAAAGACTGAGTTGTAAATTTTCGAAAATCGATGGAATCATATTACCTGAAAAGTACTTTCTAGGAATTATATATCTTGGCTCAAGAATTTTAAGAAGATTTTTAAATCCTGTTTGCTCGACAATTGAATATGGTTGCAAATCTAATGATATCATTTTTGCAATCGCAATAAAATTTTTATTGAATTTGAATTTTCTAATTCCCAAATATTACAATGTTTAAAAATATCAACAAAAGTAGTTTGTTTCAATTTACCCAGATCTATATCTTCGTTTGACCCCTTTAACAACTTTAAATATATCACGTGCTTTGATTTTAAATGGTATTCCAAGGAACTCGTTGTAAAAAGCCTCGGGCATCTCCTTTTGCCTCGTTTAACTTCTGTTTCACAATTATTGCAATTGCAATATTTTCTTCTATTTCATTGACTTCAAAATAATTTTTTTTAATTTTATTTTTTTAAATTAAATTTAAAATATTTTTACTTTTTAATTTTATTCCAGTTATTTCAACTGAAATAAAATTAAAAAGTAAAAGTATAAAAATTATTTAAATATTTTTTAACAATAGATTTATCTTTAAAGTAAAACAAATTTTTATAAATAAATTTATTTTTCGGCCGAAAACTATATTTATACTTGGGAAAATTGGTCATCGTGGGAAATTCATTTTATGAAAAGAAGAACACCAGAAAACAGGAGGAAATCCGATTTCTAAAAATGAAGATCGATAGACTAAAGGGGGGCCTAGTTTACTCCCGCCCAGATGAAAGAATCAACGCAAAAGGTGCTACGTCTCGAGTACTACCGAGACATCTTGATAGAAGAACGCCGTATCCAGCGCACGCTGATATAGGAGAAAGCTCAGGTTCTGTATTTGGTGTATACTAAAAACGAGCTGGAATACAGGATCAGAAGTCTACCTTCTGCAGAAATGGCTACTATTATCTTAGCCCACCATCTAACTGGCAGTGAGTACACCGTCTTACTCCAGATGTGCAATGTTGGTGGACCATCACCTACTTCTTCTTCAGCTTGGGCAGTGCGTGGATTCATATACCTGAGTAGACCCAGCCCACCGGCGAATGTTGCAATGTTTTCGTTTTAAGCCTTAAAAGTTCGAGAGATATAAAAATTTAAACGCATTTGGAACATTTATTTTCGATTTGTCACACTATGATGTTGAAGATTTATTTTTTCTTTACTAGTGCTGTTTTTTTTAAGAAATTGCTAGTAAATTCACAGTTTGTCTCTATATAATAATTACTTTCAATGTATCAGTTTTTGGTTTAGAATTTGTTATGGAATTATTTTGATCTTCTGGTAAACATTTTGTTTAATAAATATTTATAGTTCTACGACTTTTGTTATTTATCTAAGATCACCAGTAAATGTTGGGCTTTCAATTAAATTTGAGATATTAACATATTTATTAAATGATAACGCAGATATCTTAAGGGAAGCTCAACTAGGACAGAAACCTGGTGTTGAATCTGATTCCTTTAAGATATCATTAGATATATTATATATCATATATACTAATGCTAAAAATAAAATAAGCCAAGGCTAAAAAATCATCAATTTATTTTAATTAATAAATTATGAACAAAATAAAATCAATTTGTATTATGTCGCATTGTTAGTCGGTAGAAATTTAGGAGATCTGCAGGACCAAGATGGGCTCAGCCAGAAACTTTCCCAACATCCTTTTGATTGGTTTAGCAAATAACTTTGCCGTTAGGGTCAATATAAACATATCTAATAATTTCGCTCATTTGTTCTTTTCTTGAGACATCGAGAGTGCAGTCAAACAAAATTGAATAATATTTAACGTTTTTCATTCGGTTTATGAGTTTGCTTCGCGTTTTTCTTAAACTAAATTTAATATTTCATATTGTATTCCTGGAGACAAATATGACTTTTAATGTGATTTTTGAACGTAGCATTGTATCGGTTCACAGTTTGAACTCCAAATTGTATCAGTCGTACCACAAAAGGGCAATATTATTTTCGCATAGAATAAAGTGGCATTTATTATTATTTTTAATACTTTTCTCCAATTATTTGATTCAAAGCTTTACTGTATTCAGCATGCAATCATCTAGCACATTTTCTGATACAATATTTTCTCCATCATTTTCCATTTAAAGTAATTACTTTTATGATCATAAAAATGTTTAGGCTATGGTATTACGGGATTAAGGTGCTTCCAGTTCTGAAAACATTCTTTTGGGTGTGAAAATGTAATAGTTTTATTTCCAAAAAGCATACAAGGGAAGCAAAATATTACATTTACTTTGACAGAATATATAATCCTCTTATTTAATAAATTCATTGTTTAATTTTTTGGCATAAAACCAATCTTTTGTAAATTTTCGTCCTGGATTACTAAGCAAAAGCTTAACGTTTGTATCATCGCCCTGATTTGGACCGTGTTTTATAAGAAGATATATTGTTTTTGTCTTAATTGGTGGCTAAGAAGGGGGTCATTGTAATTAAGACTTATTTTACTCTGAAGATTGTCGTTTGGGGTAGAAAAGTAATTTCTTGTGAACTAATATCGACCACTTGCTATTAGTCTATCTTCTTTCTGTTGGGTTATTGAGTTGGTGATAAAATTTAATGTTACTCTGACTCCAAGCGTGTCTTTATATAATTCACAATTAACACTTGACAACAGAAATCTTTATTGATAATCACAAATAAACTTTCACTTGACACTAACAATAAATTCAACACTCTACTTGGTGACTATACAATGCTTATTACAACACTCGGTGAGGAATAGCACTTGTGTATAACACCGGATTAAAAGATCACAAATTACTGATTGGTTTCTAAACTGGGATTTTGAGCTGGTTGTCTTCTTTGACTTTCTTCACAACTTTATTCAAATAATCAATAACTTCTTTTCGTTTTATTATTCAACTAATTCTTTTCTTCAACTCTTCTCCAATAATTATTTTCCACAATTAATTCCTTTACAATTATTTTTGACAATCGTTTGTCCAACAACGTTTCGTCCACGTCTAATTTTCTCCAATAATTTTATTTCTCAAATCGTCTCTCAAATCGTCTCTCAAATTGTCTCTCAAATCGTTTTCAATTTCGCGTCACTTTGTCTCTAATTTTCCTTCTAATTTTGTTCTCCTTTTGTTCTAATTTCATGTTCACCAGTTTTCCCTTATATAGTTCGCTTCTCTTGTGGCACTCCAGATAATCAAGTGTTTTTCCACTTTCCTTCTCCTGCTTTCCCCGACTGTCCCATTTTTATCTCTGACAGCTGTCAAGTTGTTTTTCCATTTTTCCTTTTTTTGTTCGACCGCCTTCTTCCATCAATTCTATTATCACTGGCAAGCTGTCGAGATAAGGATATTGTTGTTTTCTTTTTCCCGATTTCAAAATTCCTTTTCCTTTTTGTACTAATTAATTAGTACTGACCTTGATTTTTATTTTCCTGTTTGATTCCTTTTATTTCCTTTCTCTTTCTCATTTTTAATTTCTTTTCACTTCCGTTTTCTTTTCTGAGTTTCTATAGATCGTCCCGTTTGTCATGGCGATCTTCCCCCAGGTAATTTTATTTATTTCTTTATAAATTATTATTTAGGTATCCTCAACATTTCCAATAAACAAGTTTTCCTCTTTCACTGAACAACTTTTTTTACAAACATTATTGACCTTTGAAGCCACATATTCTTGAGATGTACTAGGCGCGTCTGGCTTCATCTGATTTTCCCAAGTTGATGTTTTTTTAACCATTTAGAAAATTGTTCAGACAATAATTTACCTTCCTATAATTTTCGTTTTTGAATTTTTCTTTTTTGTGCACCCGACATTTGTTTCGACATTTTTAGTGTCTATAAAAATTAATTACTTAATTTTAAGAATAATAAAAAAAAATAATAATTTCTTATATTTATTTAAATGTCAAATTAGAGTTAAATTTTTTAGACTAATCTTTAAATGCAATTTTAACGAAAATGTTTTTACCATAAGAAAGTTATACTAACACATAAAATTACATAAAAACACATTAGGTATAACTTAAATTATGTACTTAAAATGTATACGCCGAATGTTTATAAAAAAGGTAAGCTGAAGGGCACACCACGCGAAGTTTTTTGAACAATTTTGCTCAAAGTTCAATAGCAAAAGATACGAATCGCAAAATCACAGTTGAAAGAACACAAGGGGCTCACAAAATTTTTAAAAATTCCGAGCCCCCGCGGGACATGCATA
This sequence comes from Schmidtea polychroa, assembly GCA_959609185.1. Classification (NCBI taxonomy): domain Eukaryota; kingdom Metazoa; phylum Platyhelminthes; order Tricladida; family Dugesiidae; genus Schmidtea; species Schmidtea polychroa. The sequence goes on along the minus strand of CAUHTR010007636.1, from coordinate 65,147 downwards.
GCTCACCACTGGTTACAGGTAACCAAAACCATAGCCTTTGGTGGATATGGCCATTTTCTAGAATATTCTATTTTATTTTTAATAGTTTTAGTATATCATTCCTATTTCTTTTAATTTTCAAGTTATTTTCTTACTATTTTTAATGATCTAATTTTCTAAATTTTATTTTTAGATTTAGTCGTTGTTGATGTCTGCTCCATGTTGGATTTTGCTATTTTTATAGAATATTCTAGCGTTTTATTATCATTTAACTATAGTTTTAATTCTTAATTCGGTTTTAACGTTATTTAGTGGAATTCTTTTTATTTCCAGTTCACGTCTTTCCTTAATCACCATTATTTCAAATTCGTTTACTTTTTGTTATTTGGCTATGTTATATATGTGTCTGTAACTTCTTATTTTTATTATTATTTTATTTTATCTTTGTGTTTTATCCTTTTGGTGTTGTGTAGGTTCTTTTATTAGTTTTTTGTTGATGTTTTACATATTTTTATTTTTACTTTACTTAGTGCTGTATCTGTGTGCTATGTTCTGACGAATTTTGAGCTGGTTACGTCTGCGTGAGCCTAAAATCGTATTTTTTCCCAATATTATTTATTATTAACATGGAATCGGAACTTAACTCACTTAAGTTATTCATAATTGTGTTGACATCAACTTTTAATATTTGTCTAGAGCAGCGGTGTCCAACAGAAATTTGATTGTAGCCACAATCGTCAATTTAGAAATTTTCATTCGCCACATTAAAATAAATTTAAAACAAAATGTTTTCTAATAGTTTTTTATTTTAATCAATTTTAGGAATTACACAAGTTTTTTTAATAACATTAAACACAAAATACAAAAATTATTTAATGTGATGCTTGGCAATTTTTTTCTTGCACAATACCCTTGAAATCTGGTGTAAACCTCACGCTAACTGCACATTTTAATTCTGCCTCCAAATTTTCATAAAAATTTGTCGTTGTTTATGTTTTGGTTACAACTTTTTATTATGGATAGAATTGAAGTATTAAATAAAACATTAAAAAAAATGCTACATTCGCCACAAGCACATAGCCCACTCGCCACATGTGGCGAGTGGCGACTGTGTTGGACATCACTGGTCTAGAGGATGGGGTCTCTCACTTCAATTTCTCTCATAGATTTGTTGAACCTAAGTGGTACCCAAAATGACTGTTCTCACGGCATGATACCCATGCATTATTTCATGTTGGTACTGCATCATGACGGAGAGATATCATGAAACAGTTGAGCCCCTGCCTTAGGAATACTCTTTCATGGTACCTCGGCTTACTTTCACTGACGTCCGATAGAAGGACACTACGTGAAGATCTTGGGCTTTCCATACTGTCAGAACACACCACTATACATTAGCCAATATTAAAACAAAACAATATAGATCATAATTACTGTTGGAAATATAATCTGATAATTTATTGCGACTAAGACTAATATCTCACATAGAACAACGTTTATTATTATTACAGTAAATTACACTAAAGACAGCAGATACATTAAAGATAACTAGAGCAAGATATGAAAGTTGAGTCATGAAATTGTACTAAGTAAAATAGGATCTCGCGGAAGGCATTCTCATTGTTTTTCGGCTACTGCTTCAGCGAACAAAGCTTCCAAATCAAATAGTTCGGATGCATTTTCCTTACATATCATGCCAGTGGCGTTGATAAAGCGACATTATGTAAAGGTATTAGATGACGTCATCGAAAATGCCTCGATGTTTTCATTAGTGGCACTCGCGTTCCACTTGCTTTCCCTTTCTATGATACGTTCCTTCTGCCTCTTCTTACACTCGGCTCGCGATAATTGCCGGCACTTGGGGTTTGCTTACTGCACTGGAGGGTTAGACACTCGAAACGGCTGGGGTGATTTAGGTTTGAGTAAACCGACTTGAGATTGAACATTCTTGATGGTCGCATTTTTGTCTGTGCAAGAATAGCAGGGTCGGATAGTAGACTTGGTCGTTGAGTTGGTAGTCAATACCTATAAAAATTAGAAATAACGATTGGTAAGCATGATTTGATTTGTTAGGAAAATGAAAACGAAGATTGTATTCGTGTTATAATTCAACTGTTGACGTTCCTAGGTATATACCTAGGAACGTCAACAGTTGAAGTATAACACGAATACAATCTTCGTTTTCATTTTCCTAACAAATCAAATCATGCTTACCAATCGTTATTTCTAATTTTTATAGGTAATGACTACCAACTAAGAGAAATCTAAAAAGAACTTGTGGGCAGAATAGAAGTCATGGTAAGGATCTAAACTAGCGAGTGGGAAATCTGCCCCAGTAAACCAAATTGAATTAATTAATAATATAACCGAATAAAGAAAATTATATTTTTTTACTTTAATTAATTATAATTAGGTTAATCCGTGTAGCTGTTGAATTTTGATCATTTGTAGCTGAGAACATTCTCATTATCTAATTGATCATCGTATCACACTAACCAGCAATCCACCTACTGGTTATTCCTTACAATTCACACTGCACTCAGTTGTCGTCTTACTTTGCATGCAACGAAATTGATCTACCGCCAGCTATTTCACTCGTCACCATGTGCCAATTTTTGTGCATAATCGAATTCATTCTGATGATCAATTGTAGTACCAACTCGAATTTGTTCAGATACGTCAAATTCACTGGCGAATATTCTAATCACGATTTCTCAATCAGGCAGATGATATTTCTCAAGAACAATTTATGCTCGAATGGATGATCGTGGATTATGGTCTTAGATTTACGGGAAATCTTTTCTAACTAAAAGGATCCTCTTAACGGTACAGAAAATTCTATGATGTGGAAGATATCCAAATCAATCTTACTTATTCTGTTGGCGTTGATTATCAATAGAATTATGTCTCTAATATTATTACATCATCGTGAATGATTTCCTATATCAGTGTAGACCAAACTTTTTTGAGCCACGGCACACTTGGCTGAATTAAAGATTTTCGAGGCACACCTAAATTTTTTTTGCTTTATTTGCAATTTTTTATTGCACTTTTACTAATCTTTTAATAAGAAATGAAAAACTTATTTACTTGAAATAAATTTAATGTAAAAAATTTTAAATTTAGAAAAATTAGCGAATGAAAAATTCATAAAACAGTGACCTTAATTCATTAATTCACGGACATCCAAGTTATCACCCATTAATAACTTTTTCTGTAAAAGTTTCGTAAAAGCTTCTGGCTCGCTCATACCGAAGGTTTTCAATAATTCCATCTTCAGCATACCAAAATCCATTGTCGTGTTGCTTTTCTTTAACTGTTAAAAAACTGCATAAGATTGTCCTTCAAGTAAAAATGGCATTACATTCATGACATTTTTCACATTCTTGGCTTCCAAAATAATTTCGAGTTTGTCGAACCATTCTTCCACTTCTGTATTTTTGCCATCGAATTTTCCAACATTTTCAATTATGATCTTGTTGATTTCCATTGCCCGGATAGCTTGTAAGACAAAACGTTTTTCAAATTCTATTTTTACCACATTTTCATAATATTAAAACAGCATTAATTGTTTAATATTACATTATTCCTACAGCTTTATTTTAGTCAATCCTGGTTGCCTCTTTTTTTTTGTTTTAATTATGGTGTTTTTGTATCTTTTCTCGTGATATTATGTATTTTAATTTTCCTTATTTTGTTTTTAAGTGTTACTTCTTGCGGTTTAATTTAATTTTACTTTTGTTTTAATTATTCTCCTCTTGTTATTTTCTTAATCTTGTTTATTTGGTGTTTCTTTTCTTTAATTTTAGTTAATTTTTTTGCTTTTTTTGTGTTATTTGGGTTTCTCCAAAGACAGTTTTACCGTTTTACCTATTCGATGTTAAAACAGAAGCAAAAACATAAAGGAAATTATTATAATTTAATCTTTTCCGATCTCAGTCCAACAATTGAAGCAAACAATATGCGAAAGGCAACTTATTAATTTCTATTTGTTAGCGAATTTTAGCTAAATAGAGAAACCCCCTTGCCCCCGAATCGAAGGTGGGAAAGAGTGGACAACACAGACAAAGACAAGTCTGTGTTAAGTTAAATGTCTTGTGTTTGCAATCGGCCGTGTAAATATTGCAAATACTAAATCTATCATTTTTTAACTTATGTTAGTGTAATTAACCATTTTCTTTAATCATAATTCTCAATAAAAACTGACTTTCGACGCTTTTATATCCATTCTGTATATCAAAATAAGCAAAGAAAATACCTAAAATAAAAATTTTTTGAGAGGCCATTCTGGGCTCTGGACAAGTGCACCTGTTGCCCCTACCTAGTTAGGGCCCTGTGGAAAGTAAATTTTTTTGTTAATTTTTATTAAAGGGGGCCCAATTTGAAAGTTTTACGCAGGGCCCACAAAAAGCTAGTTACGGGCCTGGCTATGGCCATCGAGATTTAGACCGTTGGCATCTACCTAGTTCTGCCTTCACCGATGAAGTTTAGGGGAGCCGTACTGGTATTATATTAAGGTTCTATGATGTTCTTCTTTGCAAAAAGATTTGCAGATTAGCCAACAGAATAGTTATGTTATATCAGTGTCTCCTTCAGCTAATATTTCTGGAACGGGTCTCTGTTTATGATACCAAAGTGCTGGTTCTCCACTTGATACTCTTTGTTAAGTTGATGTTGACGATATGAATCCCACTGAATTTCATTTACCAATTTAAAATAAAATCATATGCCCTCGAACCGATGAAGTTTTTATTCTCTTGGCCTTAATCCCCATTGGAACCTCGTCTTCCTCTAACTGGGCTGGGTTAATTCTGTATACATTGATCTCGAAATCTTGGCACTGACTTATATTTACATTCACTAGTGGGTTATAATTACCTAATAACTATGTCCGGCCTCCAACAAATCAGTCAATACATAAAGAAGCATATTACCGCCATTCTCACATTTTTAAATGTTCAATATCCTACCTAAGTAAAAATCGATTCTCAAAGAAATTTCTGTGATTACAATTTTTTAAGTAATTTGCTTTAACTATTTAATCATTTGATTTATATTTATTTTATGTTCTTAACCATATGTTCTTTACCATTCTGAAGTCATGATGCTGAAAGTAATTTCTGCATTTTACTCAAATAATTTAATCTCAGCTATATTGCAGCCATATTATCTTCATTAATTAAAATATTTGTTAAAACAATCAATTTTTATTGCATCCTTTTAGAATTCAGAGTATTATAAAATTCAATATTCTCCATAATTATTAATATTGAAAACATTAAAATTTAATAAAAAATGAGTATCATATTTATATTAATTGTTTAAATTTATTTTTTCTTAAATTTTGAATTTTCAAACGTAAAAATTAACTGTCGATATTTGATATTGGATAGATCATCACTAATATAATTTAAATATTAAATTGGTTTAATTCATTATGTCTGGACACCAACGAAATACATGGGGAATTAATTTTCAAAAATCTTCAAATGCTGATTTATCCAAGAGATCATATAATGCAAATCCTCCTCCTCCCTGTTTAATGACTCATACTCGATCTCAATATGATAATCCTTTGGGTACAACTTCAGTTGCACATGGCGGAGTATCAAGAATTGTTTCAGGTATTGGGAAGCGTCGTATCAAAGATGAAGATGAGTATGTATTATCGATATATGTATTTTAATTTATTTTTATAGATATTTCAATGAAGAAGAAGATTCTAAATATTCTAATGATTTAGAGTATATTCCTGCTCCTAATAGCCCATCTGCTAAAATAGATAGTAAACCAGATAATGATAGTGATGGATCTGAGGATCCTTTAGACGCATATATGAACGAAATCGACGTAATAGAACTTAGATATCATTCATTGTATGTATTTATTTTTAGAATGAATTAAAACGTCTTAAGCAACCAAAAATTTCAAGCAAAAATAAGTTGTCATATTAAATAAATAACTTTTTTAAAATTTTGTCAAGGGCGATGAGATTTGATCTTGAAAGAGAAGATGAAATAGAATCATATATTAAGTATATGGAACAAAATCCGCACGTTGGGAATGGAGAAGAAGATGATATTGTTTATGAATATGATGAAGATGGCAATATAATTAATAAAGAAAAAAAAGTAAAATTATTTTTAATGTAAACAAAACAAAATCTCAATGCCATTTTTATAATGGTTTTAAAGTTATTTATATTACTTTAGGGTTATTTTGAGTATTACATCTCGAGTGATAATATTGTTATTTTTATGTTAAGCTTACATTATTGCACTTGGATTTCCTTTACTAAAGTTCAATATTTCTGTTGATATATACAATAAACAAACAATGTAATTCTTTATTAAGTATCACCAAATTAACTCATTAAGGGACACGGGTCTTTGAAATTATTTTGTCACAGTAATTCATCGATTCCTTAGCTACACTTTTGGTGTCACACAATTGTATATAAACCATTAAAATAGAGTAAAATTTTCAATATGCGAATATATACGACACGTTTAATGTTGTTTCATAATGTAATGCTTAGCGAGATGGAACAATGAAACGTACATGTACAGCATGTGATGTAGATGACAGTAGTATGTAGACATATATGTAGGACGATAGGCCTTGACGTTGCGACAGAACCCGTAAACGTACCGCGTTAGGCCTGCATGGCGGAGAATCGAAACCGTACATGTACGGCAGCCATCTCTGGAAGGGGTTAGGATTAGTAATATATAATCACGTATCATAAGGCTTGTATAGAATTTATAAAGAGATTAACAAGTTAAACTAATTAATTTTATCGTCTAAATTTACTTTCTAAAACTTATTAGTTTCGGGCCTACGAATCTAAGATTTTAATATTAATTAATTAATTAATAATCTTATATTATAATCATTCAATTTTATGAAGATAATTGAACCACTGGCTCCTACTGATCACACAACGATAGAATATCTTCCCTTTGAAAAAAATTTCTATATTACTCACGAGGAAATCGCTGCTTTAAGTGTAGAAGAAGTTGATTTGTTGCTGAAAAAGCTCGGTATTCATGTTCGTGGTATTTTACCCCCGAAACCCGTTTGTTCTTTCGCTCATTTTGGGTTTGATGAAAAACTATTATCAGTTATTCGGAAATTAGGATTCAGTCAACCGACTCCTATTCAAGCTCAAGTATAAATTCCAATAGGTTACATTGAGTATATAATATTTCTCACAGGCTATTCCAGTTGCATTGAGTGGTAGAGATATTATTGGCATCGCTAAAACTGGTAGTGGGAAAACTGCTGCTTTTCTATGGCCGTTACTAATTCACATCATGGATCAACCGGAATTACAGCTCGGTGACGGACCGATAGGGCTGATATGTGCTCCCACTAGGGAATTAGCTCAACAGGTAATATTATAGTTTTTATTGGCTTATTTTGTTCCCATTACGAATAATTGATTTGCATTTTTAGATTCATCAAGAAGCAAAGAAGTTTGGTAAAATATACAACATACAAGTGGTTTGTGCTTATGGCGGGGGTAACATGTATGAACAACAGAAAGCATGTGAAGCAGGCTGTGAAATATTAGTGTGCACACCTGTAAATGGTTTTTAATGAAAAATTCCTATTTATTCTATTTGTTAGGGTCGTTTAATTGATCTAATTAAAAAGAAAGCCGTTAATTTGCGAAGAGTTACGTATCTGGTATTTGATGAAGCGGATAAAATGTTTAATTTAGGATTTGGTTTGTTAACATATGTAATTATGTACATTTAATGATTTTATATTTAACATTAAGAGGCGCAAGTTAGATCAATAGCTAGAAATGTTCGGCCTGATCGTCAAAGTAATTCACGTTTTTAAATTATATTTAATAAGCTACTTATTTTAATCGCTTAATAAACAATACAAAATATACACTGCTTGCAATATTGCTCGATTACAGCTCACACGAGAATTTTCTAGATATTCTCGTTTCAATCGGTAGTCGATAAAATTTTACACGAATTGTACACATTTTTTATGTATCGCTCATTTAAATATCGGAAGGGATCTTAGGAGTGAATCCAATTCGTTTTATTGGACGAATAAATCTTAGTAATGAAAAGACAAAGTCAATTTTCAAAATAGGAATTTACTTTTTCTAGGTAATAAATATTTGTGAATATATTGTGTCAAGTGAATCAGAAAAGAACGTCGTTGAGTACTGGAAGTGAAATTTTTTTTCGCAAATTGTCTAATGATTTTATGATTTTATATTAACTAACTTTTAAACGTGAATAATTAAAAACAAATTTTCATTTATAAATTATGTTAGACAAGGACATATATTACGGGCAGATGGTAAGTTATAATTTTAATTTTTTTATTAAAATCAAAATTTCGTATTTATTATGAATTTCTTGTCATTTATGATTCACGGTATGATTTATTAAATTTTTATTTAAATACAGATTTTTAAAGCTCTTATAAAATGTTTTCATTTTCATAATTTCAGGAAATATTTTTTCAATGTTATTTTTTCCCGTTCCGAGATTTTGATCATATTGTCAACCATTTATAAATAGTTAACTTTATATTTAATATTTCTTTTATAAATTACGATTTTCGGGGTTTTTATATTACATTTCTTAAATTATCCGTAATAAATGATAGGGTCCATAATTTTTGCCCAGTCTATTTTTTGTTAGTGTCTGTATTTTACATATTTTCTCACATAATATTCTTTTGCTTTTCTTTAGTAAATTTCTTTCATTTTTGCCTTTATTTCATGGAGGCGCGTATATTTTTTCTATCTATAAATATTTGATGTCTTATATTAGACCATAATTGGTATGCCTTTTGATGCATATATTTTTAATTAATGAAAAACTTGATTTGCATCGCACAATAGATTTTTTAGGTTTTTATTCTATTGGTTTTTTAAATTTTATTTTCGGGTAATCTAATGTCAATCTAATTAATTATTTTTGCAGCTCTACTTTTCAGTGCTACTTTTAAATCAAAAGTAGAAAAGTTAGCCAGGGATGTTCTTACTGATCCCATCAAGATTGTTCAAGGACATGCTGGAGAAGTTGTTCTAATTACAGAATTATAGTTATTAAATTACAATTACAGGCCAATGAAGATGTTACTCAAGTAATTCAAGTTTTGAATAAAGAAGATGAAAAATGGCCATGGCTTATTACTCATATTGTTCGCTTGACAACTCGTAAGTTTCGTTTTCATAGCAAGGATTTAATTTGATGGGAATACATATATAGTCGGTAGCGTGCTTATTTTTACTACTAGAAAGGTTACAAGCATCGAATTATCACAAAAACTTAAGGAATTCAATTTTGATTCACTTCTAATTCATGGAGATGTTCATCAAATCGATAGGAATGCAGTTATTCAAACCTTTAAAAAAGGCGAAGTGAAAATATTGGTTGCCACAGATGTTGCTGGTTAGTTTACATTTCTATTTTATTTATTATATACACATTGCCTACCAAAGGAAAAGTATCGTATGTACATATTTTTCGAAAATGGTCTAATGATTTTATGAGTTTATATTAACCACAACTTTCAAACGTGAATAATTAAAATTTTTTTTTCATTTATAATAAATTATGTTAGACGAGGACATATATTACGGGCAGATGGTTAGTTATAATTTTAATTTTTTTATTAAAATCAAAATTTCGTATTTATTATGAATTTCTTGTTATTTATGATTTATTTTCGAAAACGACCAGGATCCTCCCTCTTCCATCTTGTCTTGACACCACGCGAGTTTCATCAATTTCAGCAATCTCACCTGGTACACCAATTTCCAGAGCAGTTCACATACCAGTTACATCAACTGGCATCCATACATAAGAGAAACTTGTTAACAAAGTTATTCACGCTCTCTTCATCGTACCGTACTTGCAATGATATCTGTGTAATTGGCAATAAAATAGTCCTTAAATGTATGATTTGTAGGCATTTGCTTAATGGCATGTGATTTCCTTCAAAAATACTATTCTTAAAAATAGATTCTGGTGAGCTGCAACTTTTACTACTACAGCGCCATCTCCCATTTATTCCGCGTCGAATTTTACACGTTCTAAGTTCCTGTTTCTTCCAGAAACGTCACAGTAACTTACACGTCGTATCAGCCCCTCTTCTAGTATAAATTCGAGTGTATTCTCTTCATTTATTACAAGCTCGGTCAACTCAAAAATATCCATTGTAAGGGATTGAAAAAATAAGTAAAATAATCAATTTGTATGTTATTTTTGCTCCCCCAAACCCGGGTCCTATCATTTTTAGTTCAAATGTACTTTTTATTGACACTCATTTTGCAAGTAATTTAAAGAAATCATTTATTGATTACAAACAACTGGAAAAAAGAAAAATATTACATTTATATGTTTTTAATAGGAAATATTTGTGCTCCCTTGGCTTTTATAACGTTTGGAACATGTTCTGATATTTACAGGTTTCGAAATCATATTTGGATTACAGCTTCAACTAGTTTTGTTTTTGTACAATCATTTTTTCGAAGTCTAGCCCATAATTGGATTTATATCGGGTAAGCTCCAAGGTTCTTCAATGCAGGAAAATGTCTTGTACTTTAAATATTTCATCATGACTTTCGACATGTGATATGGAGTCGAATCTTGTTGCAAACTATCTTGAATATTGACATCAACTTTTCTTAGTCCAGCTTCCGGTTTTTGCTCTAGAAAGTCTTTATATTTTTGAGATTTCATCATGTCTTCGATTGACACAAGATATCAGTAGCTTCATACAAAAAAGCAGCCCAAAACATCATATTTAACGGTTGTTTAACGATTTTATCAATATTTGTTGTTGTTAGCTTTTGTTACAGTCCAGCTCTCATATTTTCGGCTAAAATATCTTTTTTTTCTTCATGTCAGCAGTCAATAATTTCTCTTTTTCCACATCCGATAAGCAATTTTTGAACGGTGGAGTCGTAAGCTGCTTTGCTGAAGTTCTTGGCTTGTTTTATTTTCCATCTTCGTGTTTCCTTCCTCTTTCTTCCACATTTCCAATTTCTATTCACCTCAATCGTCCATTATTTTGTTTTTAAATCTTGGTTACAGCTCCTGAACTTACTCCACCCTCTTTGGAAAAATCTCTTTCACTCATCTTTGCGCACTTCCTTTGAGAAATATCCCTCTAAAATAAGAAAGAAACAAAACTTAGAACAGCTGTATACAGCCTTAGTAAATCAATTAAAAACACGATAATTCTTACTACAATATCACTTGCATTACGTTATTACCCACTAAATGTCAGAATTACACCATTTTTGCTTAATGATTTCAATTTTAACTATTTAAATCTTATTTAAAATTAATTTAAATCCTAATAATCATTGTCACGTTCAAAATTATTAAAGATAGGATGATTTTCAGTTTCTAAATTACAATATTTCTTAGTGAACAATTATTGCTAATATCAAAAAGAATATAAATATCGATAGCTAATATTTCATTCGTCTAAAAAACTCATTCTAACAGCAAAAATATTGATGCTATGGAACTTATTGAAACTTATATCATATGAACCTGTGGATTAAATGTGTTTTGAATCTATGGTATTAGATGATCCAAATGACAATTGATTTCTATATTGAATTCCTTTATGTATTATGTTCATTGCTGACCTCTTTTATCATAACTGATCTCTATTATGATAACTGACCTCTTATATCACAACTGACCTCTTATATCATAAATGACATTTTTTAACCATAACTGACCTCTTTTACCTTTGACTGATCTCTTATCATAACTGCCCTCTTTTACCATAACTGACTTCTTTTACCATAACTAACCTCTTTTACCATAACTAACCTCTTTTATCATAACTGCCCTCTTTTACCATAACTGACCTCTTTTAACATAACTGCCCTCTTTTACCATAACTAACCTCTTTTACCATAACTAACCTCTTTTACCATAACTGACCTCTTTTATCATAACTGCCCTCTTTTACCATAACTAACCTCTTTTATCATAACTGCCCTCTTTTACCATAACTGACCTCTTATCATAACTGCCCTCTTTTACCATAACTAACCTCTTTTATCATAACTGCCCTCTTTTACCATAACTGACCTCTTTTATCATAACTGCCCTCTTTTACCATAACTAACCTCTTTTATCATAACTTCCCTCTTTTACCATAACTGATCTCTTATATCATAACTGACCCCTTATATAATAACTGACCTCTCAACATAATTGACCTATTATATTATAACTGATCTATTATATGATAAATGACTTCTTATATCATAGTGAACTCGTATGTCATAATTGACATCTAGCCTCGTCACCATCCCCATATCTGCTTGCTTACTAGTAACTATTTATTGCGCCAACAAACACACACATAATAATTACTAGCATACAGATATCCACAGCCGTGACAGTCACTAGAGGGTAGAGGTGATGTATATAATTCACATTTCACTCCTATTGCAGTTATATGCATAATTATAATTGTGTTTTAAAAATTTTTATTTAATTCTTTACCTTGCTAGCTAGAGGTCTCGATATTCCAGCTATTAAAACCGTGGTTAATTATGATGTTGCAAGGGATATCGATACACATACTCATAGAATTGGGCGTACAGGTCGTGCTGGAACCAAAGGAACGGCATATACTTTGGTTACACGAGAAAAAGATAAAGATTTTGCCGGTTACCTAGTAAGAAATTTAGAAGGAGCTAGTCAGGAAGTTTCTCAAGAATTATTGGATTTAGCAAATCAAGTAAAATAAAAGTTATGTAGCTGTTTCCTAAAGTTGTTCAGAGTACCTGGTTTTATAAAAGTAGGAATCATGTAAGTAAATCTGGGAAAAAAATATCAGAAAATCTCGGGGTCAGATTAAGACCAGGATTAGGCAGCACTTCAGAAGATTCATCGCAAAGTAATCGTGAGGTAGCAGGATATTCGGATTGTAACAGCTTATTTATTGATAAACAATTACATCATATTTATTTAGGCTTAGGTCCACAAACTGACCGAATTTCAACCATGAAAGCCGCTTTCAATGCACAATATCAAAGGATGTTTGTTTCAGCAGGTGTGGAAGGTAACAAATTTACACACCCAGAAAGGGTAGGGGAGTCTACTATGGATGACAATTTGGCCAAACGACGTAAAAAAACTCGATGGAATTAATTTTAAAATTAATTTTTATTGTTATTCTGAATCCTTGTATAGTCGTATACAATATTTACACTTTGATTTACTGATTGTATTTTCTCCCATTTTAAGGAAATCATTACCAGAATATTTTAAAATTTCTCATCCAATGAAAACACCAATAAACTTCATGAGATATGATAACCTAAACTTTAAGTTCGAAACTTTACATGTATGAGCAATTATTTGCCAATATGAATTAATTATTGAAATTTGCATCTACATGTGCAGGTAGGCGCTCTACTGCAACTATTCACATAAGTGTTAAAACATTAAACCTTTTCCAAGTTCAATATGTTATAAGGCTGTGTAACAGATTTTCCAATTTGACTGATCAGTATCGATGAATTTCATTTTCGATAGGGTTATAATTTATAAGGGTGTCTGCAGGTTTTTGCTATTCGTTAATTTTATTATTTGTAACGTTATTTATGGTAATTGTATAATTTGTAACATTTGTTGATTAATAATTTTAAAAGTTTTTATTAAGCTCTAATTGTTACATTGTTTTCAGTAACGTGAAATTTGGAATGGACTTTGACGTATAAAATGCCAATTCCATTAAACTCTAAAATGCCTGGTTCGGTAGGTAATAAAATGTTTTTAACCTGTTAAGTGGCTATGATGGCAATACAAAACGCATGAGACGAATGAAAATATATCATAAATATTACTTTTAACATAATATCTTAATAAATATCCAATAAGATATTATTTTATTTTTTGTAACACGGCGCAAGACGTATATATATGCTAGCGGAAAACAAAACTCGCCGTTGAGTAGCCCATTTCATTTGACGAAATAAACCACTTAAAAGGTTAATTGTGACATTGTTTCTATATCTAATTCGCCTCGGCTACTGGGCTTAGTGAATAACCCATTAATCACGCCCCTAAGAAAGGGGAGGTGTGTTCACAAATGGGGTATAATGGAGCATTATGGAAGTGGTTCTAATGACAGCCCAACAGCATAGTTTGTTACAATTTAAAACCACAAAATTTCAGACTATTTAGAAGAAAATCTAATTTATCAAAGATTCTTTTTTATTGCTTTAGTATAATATTTTCAGACACTCCTATTTAAATTTTCTTCTGTTCTCCTAGTAGAGTTGCAGCATACAACCCAGCCTACAAAACTGTTTGAATATGAGCTAACGTTAAATTGCTGCAGCAGTAAAGATTATACATTTAATATACTAAAGTGTACTAATAATCTAATAGTATATATTATGCTACATTTCATTAACCTGTGTTCCCAGCTGTCTATAGAAATATCTTTGATATTCTCAGATCACCTTAGGAGGATGAATAACTTTTAGAAATTGATGCTGTGCTTGCTCACGGTTTGTGATCTCTTAGTCCCATATAATTTCTTGATCTTCATTTCTCGTCTTCACTAGAAGTTCTATCTGTTTGTACAGCTTCTTTATATGATCAACCCAGAACGAAATTGCCTCCATTCATATGCAACGCCTAACTAATGATCCGACTCTTTCCGCTTGTTGGTTAATAATTTTTTAAATCAAAGAAAATTATCGCATTAAATCAATAATTATTACACTCTCTTTCCAAGTCAATCCAAGTCAAATGAATAATTTCATTTAACCCAATTAATATAAATTATATAATACATTACATGATAGTTAATCAACCGAATGTTGGCGTTTGGTCAGGAAGGAAGGTAGGTCAGATATGAGTCCGATCTCAGTCTTCAAACACTCATGACTTGTCGTTAAGCCGATCAATAAACCTCTGACAACAATCAGGTTGGTACTGCACACTGGCGGTGAAAAGGCAAAAAGTAGGCGAGGACTGCCGTATCACTACTTCCCTTCATTTTTGAATCGGGTCCTCGACTGCTGTTGGAAGGTTTTATTTCTAATCGTAATCTCCTTTTCGCGAACAGTGAATCAAGTCTCATTCGCAATACTGGAGCATTTCTCACAACGCTGGACCTATTGCCGTTGCGATGAAAGAAACAAAAAAATCAAATGAAGATAACTAAAATTCATTATTCAATCAGCATCGCCATGTACATATCACATTAGGAAACATGTCTCTACCTTGCTAACCACCATGGACTATTGGGAAGTGCCTGAACTCACCAACCATCTAGCTCTATCTCCGAAAGCAGGGTGTCTAAATCGAACTCATTCTCCAGGACAAGTGGCTGTGTTTCTTCTGGCATTTCCGTCGTAAGTGCAGGTGGAACTAAGATTTCCTCAACTTGAGCGAAAGTGGCAGCCTTCCTGCCACGCTTCCTTGCATTTATTTCCTCTTTGGAAAGGTTCTTTCGTTTCGATCGGCGTCTGGTGGGAACCGGGGTGGATACGCTGAGATCAAATACCTATATATCCATTTGAAGTGCGGTCTTGGACACCGGAGCTGGCGTTAAAACCAATAGGGTTGAAAATAAGGAACCTTCACAGGTGGTGCGTTGGAATGATGGTATTGTTGGGCAATGCTTTAAATCCTGGTACTTGAGTGGCCAATTCTTTTGACGTATAGATTTGGCTTATGATTGAGCCCATTGTTCCTTCATCTGGGGGGGGGAAGAACCATGTCCCTTCCAGAAGGTCAGTCTTTTCTTTTAAAAAACGGTACTCTTCCTTTAATTGAGCATTCGTGGCATTATTTTCTTAAATGAGAATAAAGACACATGTTATGAGACAATCAAGTTGATTTGTTCATTGTTAGGATTAATACGCGGCCTTTTAAAATGTGTGGAAGGTGTAAGTCGACGGTTCGTAGGGGTATCCGGGTTCTGGGAGTCGCTAACGAATTTGAATTTGAAATGGGATATGAGTGTTATCTACTCAGGGTAGGCTGCAAGACCTCTATTTCATAATCATAGAAGGAATTTTATTATTTCTTCGCAAATTGGGCCTTATTTCAAGATGTCGACTAAACAGAAAAGGTGTCCTCAATACTCTATTGACTATTTAAAATTATGTTTTGTTACATCTCCCACAAATCGGCAATTGCCAATGTGTTAATTCTGTCAACAAGTAATTTCTAACGAAGCAATGAAACAATCACGGTTAAATGAACATTTTTTAAAGAATCATCTCGACAAGAATAATAAAGACATATTGTACTTTCAAGAACTAAAGAGAACATTTGAAAGCTGCATTAATATCGACAATGTTTTTAAGAAGATAACACGTCTGAATGATAAAGGAGTAATGACATCTTATGAAATAGCACAAATTATTGCAAAATTTGGTGTACCACATGTATATGGAAAAAATTTAACACTACAAGCTATAGGTGTATTCATTAATAATATGATCGGACAAAACCAGTACTAGATTCTTTCTTTAGTCTCATTGAAAAATGAAAAAAAAGAATTGATGAGATGGCAAATGATATTGAAATTCAACTATGTGCTGAACTGCAATCCAAAGAATTTTCATTACAATTGGATGAGAGTGCTCTGCGTGAAAACGAATCTCTACTACTTGCTTATGTACGATTAGTGAAGAATGAATAAATTAACGAAGAAATGCTATTTTCAAAATTACTTACTACTAACACGAATGGTTTGTCAGTATTTGAAACCCTTGAATACCTTTTCGCCGAAAAAAATATTCCATTCACTAATGTGATTGCTTATGCTACTGACGGAGTACCGGCTGTGGTTGGTCGGCATCGTGCTTTAATATCAAGATTGAAAAATGTGGCACCAAATGATTTAACAATTCATTACATCATTCACCGTCAACATTTAGTCGCATAGCATCTTAATGGAAGACTACACAAATCAATGAGTATTGTTATAAATGTTATCAATAAAATGAAGTCCCATCCATTGAGTGATAGATTATTCCATCAATTATGTAAAGAAAACGATAAAGAATTCGAACAACTTATGTTACATGCAGAAGTAAGATGTCTATCTAAAGTAAATTGTTTAAAAAGATTTTATGCACTATTTGATACAATTGTGGAGTTTTTGGATGCAAACAATGAAGTAATGTGTTGAAATAAAATTATTACGAAATGATGTGGTTCCCATATCCAAAAGACAATTGCATTTCTTATTATTAATCAAAATATTAATACTGGGCCTACCATCAAGCATACCATAATCATCATACCAAATATTGTCAAAAAATTCAATTTCATGCAAACAATTACAAACATTCTCATACATACAATCATTGCTCAAGATCTTACTAACATTTAGTTTATCGCTTCAATCACTTCCTCCGGTGTTGGACCGTTGGTATTTAGGTATTCGCTGTAGGATAGCGAATTCTCGTCATCTCCTTGGTCTGCAATCGCTGCCATATCCAATTAATATCTATAGCTTCCAGATCTTCTTAAATCGAAGCATTGGAATTTAAAATGGGCTACCTTCTTGCAATGAGAACATTTTATGTTCGGACATTGAGCCATTATATGTCCTACTTCTTTGCATCCCCAGCATTTTTTTGGACGTGGTTGTTCATATCTTCAATTTGAAAAATCAAATGAATTTGAAAAATCTGATCTGTTTTGTGATGTTTGCATTGATGGTTGACGAGGTAAACTCCTTTGATCTACAATTCTATTATTGCTTCTAAATGGTTCTGTGTATGTTTTCCCGAAATCTTTGTTGTTGTTGTCGTGGTTCTGATTGTCGATATTGTTGAACTAAATATTGACTCCGATTTCGGACCCACTTGCCTAACTTCGTTTGAATGATTTCATAGCCGCAATCTCTTCGTTCTTCACTTCTTTATTAATTTCTTTTATCTTCATAATGGTCCCTTTCAGGCCCGGCGTGAGGCGGGTACGATGCGTGATTTTCACGCAGGCGCCACGGCGGAAAATACAAAAGGCGGCAAAATTGTACAGAAATTTGTTATTTTCATAACAATTTCCATTCTATTGTTTAATAACTAGTCCAATTTGAACAATATTGTTCCATCTGTCAAAAATATTTTTGTTTTGAAAAATAGTTAAGTTTTTTTTTACTCTTATTATGGAATGCGAAGGCGGTAATATGCAATTTTCACACATCATCTGAAACTCTAGCGCCGGTGCTGGTCCCTTTAACCTTCTTTACATTAGAAATATTTCTTATATTGATTTCTCTATTTATATCTTCATCTTCTATTGCATTTTGCAATAAAAGGCAGCTAATTTCTCTTTCGATAGTTCGTGTGTTAAGACATTTTTTGCCAATCGATCAATGGTCCTAAAAAGTCTTGAATTGATTTATTACCTTTTTTTTTACGGATAGCTTCATTTAAATCTCTTCCTAAAATTGAAGGTTCTTCGAAGGCTTTTCTGCATATTTCTTCATAACTGTCAATTTCTTCGTTGACCCCTTCATATAATTCTGCCGCTTCAGTTGACATGATTGTTCTTATGAACGTTTTTTGTAATTGAATTGGAGTTTGAGTTAAATCATAAAATCTTCTAATCTCTTCTAAGAAATTTTCCAGACTGTCTCCAATTGTAAACATTTTCGGTATTGGAATAAAACATTTAAAGGATTATTTCTCATGGGTCCTGACGTGGTTACCGTATTGGAAGACTTTGGAGACATTTAATTTATTAATATCAAAAACTGATTATCCATCCAGAGGAAGTCATTATATTGTAAGTATCTTGAGCAAGATACACACATGCATCGATAATACAATATTACACTTTTGACATTCATACATGTATTACATAATAATCAGACATACAAATTCAAAAAAAACTCTCTATTGCTACTGACATGGCCCTTATATACTATTCACATGCACACCTTCAACCATTTAGAATCGAGGGTGTTTTAGTTCGATTTTTTAATTCTATTTTAATCCAAAATTCCAATCATTTTGATTGGTTCGTTTTTTTGTTTAAATTGTTTGTTTATAGGTTAATTATTTTCTTTTTATTTTATTTGATTGATCGAAAAATCACCTTTGAAAATTTCCCTTACTCAATGAGCAAAACTAATATTTTTTTGCTATTTCTTTTCGGAGATTCTTATTATTTTTGTGCTTTCGAAAATGGGGCACTACATCTTCTAAGGTAGAACATGGATCCAGAGACTCGCCAGGTCATTAGCAATCCTTTTAGTAAGCTTCACTTTTTCCTGACAGCCACCCACTAAATCGCAGTATCAAAGTCACTTACAATGGGTAGTTAATGGTAGATTAAAATAATTATAAAACGCGGTTTTAACAAAAATGTATTTAATAAGTTTTCCTTTTATATAGACGATATGATATGATCTGAAAAATATACATCTTTTAAATATTACATATCGATTTATTCACAATTTATAAATAATTTCAGGAAAATTATTATGAAAAATAATTATGAAATTGTTTAACATAATTACTTATGTGTACTTATAAATAGAAACACATACAAAAAAAAATTCCAATTCAATATTTTAATTTGATTACAATAATTCTTATATTGATTATTATTTTACTGATAAATGTCGATATTTAATAATAATTTGCCAATTGTAACTTGTTTCAAATGTAACAGTCAAATAAATCAATTCTCAAATAAAAAAAGAACAATTTGTCCATATTGTGGAAATTTGTTTGAAGAGAAAAATAAATCCGTTAAGGAAATAGAAATATTTCATTTTCCAAAATTTCTACTGTAACAGTAAATCATAAAGATAAAGTAGATGTTATGATTCCATCGTATTATGATAAGATTATTTAGAAAACAAGCAATAAAACTCGATTTTCATGGTTTCAGAATAAATGCAAATCTCAAGAACTGTTGGTGGAGAATTTGAAAAAGCCAATTATTTCATCAAGAGATACTTCACTCATCAACTTGGAAAAGAGTATAAATTTGTCTTTTATATAAAATACAGCTTTAATTTAGAGAACAGTTACAAATTTAAGGAAAAAATATCGGTTTTAGAATATGAAAAAGAGATTTCATTAGAATATTTGAAGTTTAGATTTAATTTTTATAATGATCTGATTATATATTTTAGTTGGTTTATATTGACTAAGCAAATCGATAAAGATTATCAGGGCATTTATGAGCTTTTCGCAAGCCTATTTAATACATTCCATATTATATACTTTCATTTTCTATCGAAAAATAATCATTTAGAAATTCAATTAGAAAAATTGTACGGGATTTATGATTGTTTAAATGAAATGGTACAATATAATTATTCGATTATAATCATATTTGATAATTATTATAATTATAATCCATGTATAGCCATGTATAGAAAAAGTATAATTCAGTTTAAACACAAATAAGTTTAATTGTAAATATATCTACACTTACTGAAACTAGAAACAGCAGAGATGAAAATAGGGGGAAAAGGTGGAATAAGAAGTGAAGGAGAGGCGAGAGATGTGCGAAAAAGCGGCAGAAGGTACCAAAGTGACACGCGTCGAAAATAAGAATAAATATATCGTGTGGAATGAGGTAGATACGAAAGAAGTGTGTAGGTAATATATAACTGATATGGCATATTCAGATATTATAGCGAGATGATCACCGGTGGGTTACGTAATAAATCTTAATGCGCTATTAATTTAAATTTTCTATTATCAGTGCTAATATGAATATATATATTTCGAATGATTATCAGCCACCCAAAATATTTGAGAGATTGGGACGATGGACGGTCCTGGCCGAGGCTTGATAAGACTCGTGTCAGAGCTGGCTATCTGACTGACTCATTCATGGGTCGCCTGTAAATCCAGGGCTACAGTTCCTCGTTCACCTGTCTTCGCGCTGATTTTGAATTCCGAATTGCTTCATAGCTCCTAGGTTGATAAATGAGTTCGGTGGGCGACTCCGGGTGGTTCAGGTAGGATGAATATATCGAGGGAAATTAGGATTTCTGCTGGAGACCTCTAAGAAAGTAATGTTCTAAAGTTAATGGTTATCATAAGTAAAGTAATGATTTGAGTAATATATCAATAAGTATGAGTTTAAATACCATAAAATATGGAAAGATCGCATATCAAATTTTCAAAAGAAATCAAAAACTTAGCTGAAAAAAACCTAGACAGAAAAAATATTCTTGTGGTCTAAGATTGAAATATTTAAACGCTCAAAAAAAAGCTCGAATTTTCGAAAAACAAGACAATGAAAAATAATACAAAGATAAAGCAAAAGATCAATTATCCCAGTTATAAATGAAGATTATAAGGCGATGTAATAATAATAATAATATAATAATGTAAAAGCGATGTATTAATAGTCATGAACCCATAAGGGAAATTGCAATAGAGTAGTTTTGGAAATGGAACTCACTTGCCAAATGATTTTCAGCCACATAATAGATTTTTTAACATGGCTACCAATAGTAGTAACCATGGGTACAAAGATAGTAAGAAAGCAAGCTCATTTGGTGTTTAGGAATCAATGTTAACACCGAAGCAGTGGAAACGAAATATCCATCCGAAACATCAGCAAATATTTATGAATTCNGCGGTTTTCGGTTTTCAAAAAATATTTCATTTAAAGCTACGTAAAATAAAAAAATTCTCTCAAAATATTAATTTTACCTGATTGTATGCAATTTTTCATATTTTATAGTAAGTCGGAATCCATGCCCACCAGTCAAAAATCCATGCCCACTATAAAATTATAGCTGTCAAATAAATTTGTAAAAACTTTAAAATTGATTACAAATTAAAATTTATAATTCATTAATTTACTTTCTTGGATTGTATAATTGTATAATTATTTTGATTCTTGTTGAATTTATTGAATGATTTGATGTAAATTATAGGTTGTTTATACGTATTATATATTGTTTTAAAACTATAGGTGAGTAGGTAATTAAAATTTTGAATATGTACTTATATAATTCTTTTAAGATAATACGTAGATTTGTATTACTAAACAAATTTTTGAAACACTTTCAGTGGCCAAATAAACCCTCAAATGATGTCATCAACGGTTTGGGAATATTTTATAAAAATACCAGCATCAAACAAATCCGACAATAAAAACGATATCGTTGTTCGATATTTTAATGAGGATTCTGTTGCTGATTCTGTTGCTTATGCTGCTGGAACTATTGAATATTTCGCAAAGAAGATAAAATGTAAGTAAATTACAAAATTTAACTTAGATTTCTAGTTCTATAGTTTTTTGTTTATGAAAATTTAAATTAGTAAAAAATGATATTTAATCAGATGTTAATATTTAGATGAATTCATTTAAATAAATTTCTTAAAATTAATGAAAATTAGTAATATATAAATTATTAATTAAAATTAGTACAATGTTCAAATTTTAATTAATAATTTATATATTACTAATTTTCATTAATTTTAAGAAATTTATTTAAATGAATTCATCTAAATATTAACATCTGATTAAATATCATTTTTTACTAATTTAAATTTTCATAAACAAAAAACTATAGAACTAGAAATCTAAGTTAAATTTTGTAATTTACTTACATTTTATCTTCTTTGCGAAATAATCAATAGTTCCAGCAGCATAAGCAACAGAATCCTCATTAAAATTTCCTGGAAAAGACAATTAAGAATAAACAATGAATTATTATTATTTAACTTTTTCGTCCATATTCTTTTGCAGGTATCGAAGTAACAAAATGTTCTTCAATTATGACACAATCGCTATCTAGAAAATATA